>BEGY01000103.1:153085-191098 GCA_002335675.1 Chlamydomonas eustigma | reverse complement strand
AATACCCTTCTGCATTGATGAGCTGTTAAGTCCCCAAAGGTTGACACTTGCTGTGTGTTGCAGATCCGAGTTACTTGCGTGCATGATACTGCCAGCTTTGCATGGAACAATGCCGTTGCGTTCTCCAACATCACTGGATACTATCGCATTAACATGGACCAGCATGGCCTGCTGCCCTATGGAACACTATGGAGTAATGTGTACCTTGCCAGTGGTAAGTGATGGGGTTTAATAATTCCTGCTTCTGCATCTCATGGCTAACAAAAAACAACAATGTATTTCAAAGGTCTGATGAGAGAAGTTCAATTGACACCTCTGGCTCTGGCCTCCTGCACGTTATGATACCTGCTGTCTCATTCTGATTACCCTGCTTATGAATGGCCCTCAGGTGATCGAGCATTTTTATGTGGCGGTGAAATCCCGTGGGGGGATTCAGGCGCCTCCTTCACCACCTTCTACAACATCCAGTCCACAGGGTACGCAGGGATTAGATCATACTCATAATGACATGTGACGACTCATGATGATATTCTGTGACATGTGATGTTGTATGGCTTGAGTGTTCCTCGAATACACTAGTTTTGCAGCCCTGATGCAAGATGATGTACTAAACATGTGTTGCAGTAGTCATCATTGAACAGTCCTTGAGGTTTTCCAAGCTTTGTATATTCTCAGTTTACCAATGTTCCTGCCTTATCTTCCCACTGTTTTGAAATCAGGACTCGAGGGATAACGTTTGCTCCAACAATTTATAATGGCCCCTATGGTAATTATGTTGGCCTTCAATGGCAACCTCAGTCCCTTCTTCCAGCCAACACATCAGGGCAGGTGAGGGTGAACGATAATGAGGAGTAGCAATAACTACGTTGTGCTTAAAGCAATAGTCTTGAAGGCAAGTAGGGGGTTACGATGTAGAACAAGTTCAGGATCAGCTCTCCATGCTAAAGGCTGCCTCAGATGCAGGAATGACGAAAATCTAGAAGTTCAAGAATGCACCAGGCTGACGTCGCTAGCTCAGCAGCCCTGACAGACTGTCACTTAATTGAGCTAGATGCTTGTCAGGTTACTAGACATGGTTTAAGTGTGCAAGAAAATGGTACTCAAGCAATATTGAGACATAATTGATGACTTTGAAACCTGATAATTATGGTGGTGTTCACTACGAACCCATGCAGGGATGGTTGGTTGAGGGCATTATTCTGCCAGGATCAATAAGTGGAGGTCTAGCAGTTTACCCGATGGACCTGTTGCAATCCATGGTAGCAACCAGAGCTGAGCGCTTTCAACAGTTGGGAAGACAACTGCTATAGAAGGTATCATCAGTAAAGTCGTTAGCCAATAATAATTGAATGTGACTGACGATGAGGGTAAAAAATGAATGTAAAAATATGAATCAAAAACATGATATGAGCAACAAATCAGAATAAAGTATATTATAGAGTTGATTGGCTTGGAGTTTTGGTAATAAAAAGTAGGAGAGATACTTTCAGTAATGTGCTGTTCTAAGCGGCTGAGATGTTATTTAGGTCTCAACTATTCTTTGTCTCAACAAATTTTTGTCTCAACAAGTCTTGCAATAATAATTTCAGGCCTCACCTGAAAACAACAATTCCTGCTTGTGTAGATATTGCGAACGCCGTCATTGAAGCATCATTATAATGTATGTCTACTTAACATGAAATGCAAATTGTGAATAAAATGTTTTCTGGTACCCACTGTCCTTTATGATGAAGGTCATTATTTGACATGCCTTTAAGAACAACTGCTTTGAGTTCAGAGAACACCCTGTAATCACTTGTTATCAAAAAATGCAATCTCAGTCTTCACTTCTCATGCACCAAAAGCTTTTCCTTTACATGCTCCGCAATTGCCAAAGAGGAAGTGAGCCCTGGTGAACCAATACCAAATAAGTTGATCAAGCCTTCCACACCATGTCCAGGAGCGCTGCTGTCCTGTCGATGGTCAGGAGTTCAATAAATAATCATGAACATGGTGTCACAAAAAGGAGCCTGACAGAATCAATTGTCTTCAACTCAAAGGGAAATCAAGATTCAAATTTGATGTCAAAAATATCAGCATCAACTACATCAACAAGCAGCATACGACCCTGTGTCAGTGTAATCAACAAGCAGCATACGACCCTGTGTCAGTGTAATCAACAAGCAGCATACGACCCTGCGTCAGTGTAATCAACAAGCAGCATACGACCCTGTGTCAGTGTAATCAACAAGCAGCATACGACCCTGCGTCAGTGTAATCAACAAGCAGCATACGACCCTGTGTCAGTGTAATCAACAAGCAGCATACGACCCTGCGTCAGTGTAATCAACAAGCAGCATACGACCCTGCGTCAGTGTAATCAACAAGCAGCATACGACCCTGTGTCAGTGTAATCAACAAGCAGCATACGACCCTGCGTCAGTGTAATCAACAAAGCAGCATACGACCCTGCGTCAGTGTAATCAACAAGCAGCATACGACCCTGCGTCAGTGTAATCAACAAGCAGCATACGACCCTGCGTCAGATATGACATCATCACTACTTATTAAAGAAGGTAATGTTGTGGTCATGAACGACATCATCACCTGGATTAGGAAATCTGCATCTTTTTCGGCAGGCCCTGTGATCTTGGGTCTGATACCACTGTAAGAAGGTATCAAGGCACCTTCTGGAAGCCCTGGGTAGTACTTCCTTATCAAAGAGTAAAATCTGTCACCCCTGGAGGCAATAACCTGCAGTTGGAGGAGAGAGGATGGTGCAATTTGTTTACAGAGGAAGCTGTTGCAGCCTTCAGGGCCTCTATATCACTTCATACATTCACATCATAACTACAGGGCCTCTATATCACTTCATACCTTCACATCATAACTACAGGGCCTCTATATCACTTCATACCTTCACATCATAACCACTTCGCGAGCCATATGAGAAGAAATTCTGAATCAAAGCTCACCGAGTATTCCAGGTCCTCAATCCACTCAACATCCGGTCCAAACTTAGCATGCCCAGCCAGATCCAGCGTATAATGTACACCTAGGCCTCCTGGCTCCGGAACAGGGTAGATCAGGCGCTGAAAAGGCGCAGCGCCGCCTGCAAAGAGTCTCCTCCACTCTGTCGATGCTCTCTCTCTTTCATGGTTCTTGTTGCTTGTAGCGTCGCTAGGTACCTCCCTTGCCATCATTGCTGCTTCATGTTCCTGCTGGTCCTTATGGGTAGAAGCGCTCGCTACCACCTTGATGCTTGTACCATCTCTCCTATCCAATGTTGAATGATTTGCCTCTGATGAGGTTGTGGGTTGATCTCGATTGAAGATAGAGGAGGTGGAGAAGAAGGATGTCCTGAGTGAGAAGTAGTTCCCCTTGGCTAAATATCTCTGTGGGATCTTATCCTGTGGCATGCCCTGGATGATCTGAGCCACCTCTTGAGAATGTAGACCCGCACTATTGACAACAAAATCTGCTGCTACGACAGTCACGTTGCCAAAGCTGCTGTTACTGCTGCTCTCCCCACCCTTAGATGCCTCCTCAGAAAGCACCACGCTGAATCTTCTCTCCTCAGCACCACGAGTCCTATCTTCAGAGCGCTCAATGGATTCCTACAATGCATGTGAATGGGTTCTAGATAAACCAACGCCTGGCTTGAATTGGAGACGAAGACAATTAAATTGCTCCTGCCCTTTTCAAATTTACCTAGATGAGTGTTTGGAACAAATAAGGAAGTTAAGTATAAATTCAGCTTCAGTGTCGATTGACCGCATTACCTTGGTTTATTGAACCAGGTGATAGCTTCTCACCTGCTTCCTGCTCACACATGATGATGTACGGCCTCTTATTAGTGCCTGTGTCACAGCTACTACTTTAGTTCCCATGGCCATGCATCCTCCTGAGGACTCAATGTCATGCACCATGTTGCACATCAGAGCATGGCTGTCAACAATGCCGGTGGAGGGAGACAGCAGAGCCGCCTTACACTGATGACAGAAGGTGTATCAACCAACAGACACAATAAGTCAATAGTTGAACAATTATTGGTGTGGTGGAAGGAGACAGCAGAGCTGCCTTGCACTTATGACAGCAGCATGTACAAAGAGACAAAGCTGCTGCTGCCTACTGATGGTGTGAACATCAAGGTGAAGAGAGAAAAACAAGTGGTTGTTAGGAGAAGACACAGATCAAAAGCTCAAGAGCAAGCTTTGAGCTTAAAAACAACATGAGCAGCTCAATTCTGCACTGTGCATGATGTTGTCATGCCTTCCTTTACACTGTACAATTGTTAAGCATGCTCTTGTTGCAGCTACCATGTTCCACAAGAAGGTCACTCACCGATAGTGCTGGCTCCATGTGCATGGCTTCCTCAGCACTTACCGATAGTGCTGGCTCCATGTGCATGGCTTCCTCAGCACTTACTGATAGTGCTGGCTCCATGTGCCACAAGAAGGTCACTTACCGATAGTGCTGGCTCCATGTGCATGGCTTCCTCAGCACTTACCGATAGTGCTGGCTCCATGTGCATGGCTTCCTCAGCACTTACTGATAGTGCTGGCTCCATGTGTATGGCTTCCTCAGCACTTACCGATAGTGCTGGCTCCATGTGCATGGCTTCCTCAGCACTTACCGATAGTGCTGGCTCCATGTGCATGGCTTCCTCAGCACTCAGAAGCCTCAGATCACGAACTCCATTAGCTAATCCTGTAGCCTGGATGTCATTCAGCTTCTGGATCTGCCTGGCACAGGAATCATCATCACAACTCTCAAGGGTTTAGGGTAAACATGAATTATTGCATTGAATCATTGTGAAATGTGTCCGAGTCCTCAAATAATTGGTGGAACAACCCGCCTTGAAAGTAATTTTCTCATGTCAAACGCGGAGAGTGGAGCTTAACAATGCCCTTTGTTTCATGAAGTTGATTTGTTAGCAGGACAATTTGATTAAAAAACGCTTACAAAAAAGTCCAAACGTTTTAGGGATTGGAAAAGCCTTAAGAACTCACTCATCACAAGTGGCTACAACCAGCTTTCCCAAGCGTCTGTGTGGAATGCTGTTCTGCCTGCAGTAAGCATACAGCATCTCCTTCCCCTGCACACATAGCTGAGCCATGAGGCTCCCTGGAGTGTAGTACAACCCAGCATGGATGACTGCAGGGATGCAATTTAGCAGAGTGAAAGTATTCTGAACTTGAGTCTGCTTGCAATTCTTGTTTGTTATTCATCATAGGTATTAGTAGGGTTTGAGCTGTAATGGGTTTTATGCTGTCGGGAATTATGATGTTGGAGCGGACCAGATGTTACCTTCACTGCTTCTAGAGCTAGTGGCACTGCCAAAGCTGCGTTCTTTCTCTACGATCACAACCTCTTTCCCTGCATGCAACAATGCCCTTGCGCAAGCAAGCCCTACCACTCCTGAACAAAAATCAGCAGCAGAGCAATACAGCAGCACAGGTCTATCCTAGCCATTCAATTCACAATTTTTAATATCATGTTGATGTCAAAAGATCACAGAGCACAAAAATTCCAGGAAGCTGTAATGCCAAGTACTCATTTTAGAACAATCAATCTGATTGCGATTCTCAAGATGATACCTGCACCAATTACAACGCAATCAACACCAATGTGCGGAACTCGTCCTGCAAGTGCTGCTGAAGAGTAAAGGTTTCCGAGAGCAGATGAGATCGTTCCTCTACACATGTGTGGTCCCACGTCATAAGACCAGAGTGTTTAATAATGCTGAGAATTTTACCTTCAGTGCTCTGTACGACGGGATTGGAATAAATTTCCTCACACCATGAGGCGAAATTTCAAACGTTCGCCTGCTTGATGTGCGTGCACCTGAGTCTCTAACTGACATTTGAGTGCACTTTAAATTGACGAAATGCTGCATGAACCTTAGTCACTAGTCAGGTTAAAGCTCAGCTCATTCTCTTAGCACAGTTAAATAGATACTTGAACATCGACTGTATGAATGAGGAGTACAAGATACGCAAGGAGAGTTTCTTTCAGGGCTGCCATGGAACCTCTGTACTGGAGGTCTTCATGCTCGTACTCTGTCTCCCTTTCACTATGAGTTCAGGTAAGCAGGATATGTCCTGCTGTAACAGATACTATGCATAGTGCAAGCATCCTTCAATTCAAGCATTGCACTCACGTGCCTATGACTTTTTTTGTTACAGGCAACGCTTTGCGAATATGGCTGGGACAGAAGTGGGTCCCAAACAGGAGGTGAGAGATATACAGAAATACAATACTTTCACCTCTGTCAGACATAGCATTATAACTCTATGATAATTCTATGCTGGCAATGAGTCAGCAAAAGCGTGAAGACCTCTTAATAGTATTTCATCCAAACATGTTGATGTAGTATACACACATTATGTTTTTCATGCTTTCATGGTTCTTGCTCTCCCACAGTTTGAGGCACTTCCTGTTCGAGATGGTTCTCACCCAGATCCCCTTGGTTGGCATCTGCATGGGGCTGTTACCCTTGATACCAACCTTTTGGATCACTTGCCTGCTGTATCTCAGCTCTGTGCTGCTCCCAAAAGTGTTGATCATAGTTTGGAAACAAAGACATCACCAGCAGGGTAAACTAGTCGGTAGTGAGAAGGAGGGACGGATGCCAGCTCCCCATTCCTCACTGACCAAGGGGCAAGAGATGCTAAAGAGTAGCGTGAAAGAGTCCATTGGCCTCCACAGCCTTGTCCAGATCAGAAAAATGTCAGTGTTCACCCGGAATTTAAAAAACTTATGAGAAGTTTATGATCTCATGTTTGTTGGAGTCTTCTGCTTTTATACTCCTATCACACCACAATGCATGTACTTTTGTACTCAAGATAGACCTGCCCAATCTGTGGCATCTTTCACCAGCTATCCGGCGGTATCATGCCCTGATGAGTGCGCCTCTTTCCGCCTCCCTCATCATCTATTCATCATGTGATGCAGGTATATCTCTCTGTTCCGGGGTGGCTTGATGATGTACACATGCTTGTGCATCCTGGCAGTGGACTTTCCAGCCTTCCCAAGGCGGTATGCCAAAGCGGAAGGCTATGGAGGCGGCCTGATGGATGTAGGTGTGGGTGGCATCGTGTTGGCCTCTGGCCTAGTCAGCAAGCGGCATGCGTGTAGAAAGGGTGCAACAGGAGGGAGGTACATGTCTAATGTACAGGGAGGTAGCAACAGAGGCCATGCCAGTGCGAACACCGTACCAAGGCTTGGACTTCAAATGATGTCTATGAGCCTGTCGATACTCATGGAGGGCATGGACAGGCTGAAGAAGAGCCTTCGTGTTGTGCTTCCGTGTGCAATTCTGGGAGGGGCACGTTTTGTGTCTGTGAAGCTGTTAGGGTACCAGGTGAGGTAAGGCGAGATGTAGAGAGAATGCTAATGAGTTTGATTTTTAATCTGTAGGTTTTAGCTCCTCTGCATTGTCATGACCAGGTGGACATCTTGATGTTCGGATCAGTGGGCCTGTAATAGTCGTGGCCAAAGATGCATTGATGGATTTTCAACATGAGTTGTCTTTGAATTCAATTACCTGTTCAAATACAAGCATGTATTTTGTTTCCTTAGTGTAAGTGCCTTGTATACTAATTATACTTGCCCGGAAGGGCATTGGGTGTATCGGATGATGCCTCAGAAATAAGTATTTGTCATCCCTCGCATGATTTGTTGATCAGGACACGAACTCATTTTTTGCTCTCAACTTCAGGGTTTAGGGTTTCAGATCTCAAACCCAGATCCATACAACGTCTTCCATCATGTTTCCCCCCTGCGCCTTCAGGAGCAAGTTGGGGAGTACGGCGCTCACTGGAACTTCTTCTGCACGATTGCCGTTGTCATGCTGCTCTCTCACATGATCCCGCTGCCAAGGAGGTGTATCCACACAGGATCCATGGCTGTGGTGTTCATATGCCTCCATCAAATGTCCCTCAGCGTCCTGGGTAAGCACATCTGACCACAGGCTGTCTGCTTTACAATGCTGTGGGAGCTGGATCTGATACCTTCAAAATGATACATGGCTTATTTTTGTGCTGTATACGTCCTCAAACTCACCTCCTGTTTGTGATTTAAACCATGCACTCACTCGTTTTAATTTTACTTTGGGCTTTTGCCACTTATGCATTTGCTGAGGTTGCCATGCATTTGCTGAGGTTGACATGCATTTGCTGATGTTGCCATGCATTTGCTGAGTTATTTCTGAAGTGATGCTGCACCTGCTCTGGTTTTTCAAGTGTTATTATACTCATGCACAGGTTTAGGTGATTGGGCTTTATCTCCTCACCGAGGGTCAGACTTAATCAGCCTGAACAAAGAAGGACTCGTATCTTGCCTAGGATACTGGTGCTTATATCTGGTGGGGGCAGCTATGGCCCAAGCCATGCATGACATGGCTATGGACATAAATAACTGTACCTTTACGCATGTAAACGCCATAATGGAGCAAAGGGAATGTGACCCTTTGTCCCCAGTTGAGACTGTGTCGCACTCATCATTGAAGTGGGGGAGCATGTTGGTAGGGATTGATGTTGCTTTATGGAGCTGCCTGTTGGTTCTGGAGCATACCTTGGAGTCGCGATCAAGGCGCACATGTAACGCTGCGTACATTGTGTGGATTACAGGGCTGAGCTTGTGCGTATTGCTTACCTTTTCAGTGGCTCAGGTGAGGTGTGTACTGCTCACCCTTCAGTGACTTAGGTGAGGTGTGTACTGCTTACCCTTCAGTAGCACAGGAGAGGTGCAGCCTGACAGATCAATATATGATACAATCATTTCTTACGTTATTATGGTGCTGCATTTCAATGCAGTACTCGGTGGCCACATTTTGATGAGTGGGACATGATGTGACATGCAGGTGTCCTGGCATGAATTAAAATCAGTCCTTGACATCAGCGGTGAAGGGAAGGTACTTAAGCCCACCATCATCAACAATGATGTGTGTCCTGCTGTGGATGCAGCCAAGACCTCCTTGCACTCAATGCAGTCACGGGGAGCTCCTCCCATTGACGCCATTGTGAGTCCTTGGCTTCCAATGGCGGCGAATCACAACATGCTTGTGGTCTTTTTGTTTGCAAATCTCATGACTGGAGCTGTTAATTTGAGCGTGGACACACTGGCTATGCCTGATGTATGGTCTTGGGTCACCGTGATTTCTTACATGTTTTTAGTAGGAGGTGCAGCTGTCTCTCTTTCTTCATCCTGATCGAGGTGCAAAGGAAGGTATGTAGGTACCTAGTACGAAATGCGATAGAGACATGAAGAATTTTCTATTACTTTATGATCATACTGTACATGAAAGGAATGTGTATACCTATGTTGTGAAGCTTGCGACTATGTACTCTTGTAGCTTCGGAGCAGCATAAATGTAACAACATGACAGACATAGAAGCATTTACGCCGAAATGGATGACGTTGTTCTCTTTAGTTCTTGCTCATCACTGGTTCTTTTGGGGCATGGGCCTTGGTTGCTCCGGGCACTGTAAACAGCATATTTTACAACACTCGAGTAAGGTTCCAGTAGCTCGTTTTCTGAAATTTCCACTGTTATAGATACGCATTGATGTGCACGCTAGGCCTCCTTTGACATTGTATTGCATCATTGCGCTCTGCCAGCACCATTCATTATTTACATAATTGTAAACGTCCTTATCCTTGTATTAATAGTGATCATGGTTTTTATTGAGTGCTAGTGATGATTGCCAAGATGATAAACATCCGTTTAAGGCTCTAAGAAATGTGGATCATGATGATGATGGTACTGAGTACAATGGTGGTATAGGTGATGAATGAATGAACTTATGACTGTAGTGGTTTCGTGCTCATTAAAGCTCATGTCTTGTAAGTGTCTTCCACTCAATCCACAGTTGTAGAATACGCATTATAATAACCTGAAACATTGTGCTGCCTATTGCAGACAGCGTTAGCTCTAGCTGTTAGCTGCACCTTGCAAGGAGCAGTGTTGCTGGCTTGTGGCCTCTCGAAATCATAAAAAAGTGCTCTGCAACGCCCCGTCTGTCTATGGCCTAGACTGCGTTCATGCAAACTCTTGCATCTGTGAGCCTAGTCGACACATGTAGCTAACTCAAAAGGTAGTGCTGTTAAGTAAACAGTTGAGAAACATGTACCTAGTTCTGATTCACTGTATTACCAGTATTCATTTTTTATTCCATTTTCAAATTTACATCATTACAAATTCATTCACAGTGATCACAATTTTATGATGTCGTAATGTTCTCCGCGTGCTGTAACCGCTGTAAACATTAGGTACCACACAGTAATCGAATCATCAGCGCTGATTCTAGGTCATCAGGTAGGACATTATAAACTACAACAATAATCTGATCCAAGTTGCATGTATGTTGCATGTTTAGGGTTTAGGGTTTGCATGTTACAAGCTCCCTGGAGAAGATGACATAGAGAGTGGAACTAGCATAAAAATGTACTTCGTACTTATCGAGCAGTACAACTAGATGTTAGAGCAGAAGGCACATCTCCAGTCAACAAATCAAACCCCCCCCCACCCTGTCACATCAACTTCTAATTATAGAAGCCTTGAGTATCTAAGCACACCATTATTGTTAGTTCATAACTAGAAGACCTCCTTAGTATCATCAATCTTCAAATTGACAGAGCAGGCAGCCAGAATGATATTCTTGACTGAAATCTATTATCATGTGATGAACAGTGTATAAAGCAACTAGGCAGTCATAACAGCCTGATTTTGTGTCATATTATTTGTCCTACAAAAAGTACTGCTACCCAAAAATATGCTCACAGGAGCATACTGCACCCCCAACCGAAAAGCTCTTTACTGCTAAGAAAAATTATGCCAAAGGGCGCCCAAAACAGATTCCAACAACCACTACTACCAAGTGAAGCCACTACATTTTTGATACACCTGGCTATGACTCATCAAGCCTCCCATGTTTCAGCTCATGTGGCAGTGCAACAACATCAATTTTGTTGTTACCTCCAACATGGCCCACCCGCCACTATTATCATAATTGAAGCTAAAGCTCAGATGAGGTAGGGCTACCAGATGCACCGTGTTTCTTGGCTTGTAGAGTCACCACGTGCAGCATGATACAGAATACTAGAACAAAGAGGTTCAATATCAACAAGACAATCAAGGCAACGGCGAATACTACATGCAAACTGCAGAAGCTGCTCCTTGGAGGTACAGTTTGAGAAGCATCCTGTGCATGATCAGCTCTTGACCTCACGACCTCGCCTGTGGCATCGGCAGCTGATGAGAAGACAGCAAAAGGGGTATCCAGATGCCATAAGTCCACAGGAGAGCTTTTCAAGGCATCTCGAACAGCAGCATTCATGGCTTCTCCCTCATTCAATAACACAAGCTTTCCGGTGGGGTCCACAATTAAGACTCTGCCAGCTGTGGAAGGCGACAGCCCGGCGGCTGCCAGAGAGGTGAGGGGTTTGCTAGCAGCATAATATGTGGGCTCTGGCCCTGTCGAGTGTCTGCTGCTGTTCGACATAACAAGCAGTGAAGCCATTCTGTTCATTTCCAAAGATGCGACAGGTTCTGCAACTCTGACGGGTATCAGCTGGCCTGTCGAATCTCTGACCACAAGCCTCCCCTTGCGCTGATGAGCAAGGCCAGACGGGGAGGGAGCTTGCAAGTATACACCAGGGGCGCTAGCCATGACATATTTCAGTGCCTGCTGAGAGTGCAATGCCTCCCCCAGCCCTCTCTGCTGCCCAACATCAGAGATGGAGGCGGTAAGAGCGCGGCGAGCGGGATCAACCGGAGAGGCCCTCTGGAAACTCTGCCGCTCAAGCTCAGCAGCCACCTTGCTGATGTCCTTGTCGTGGAGGGTTTCCTGAGGTTTGTATCCAGGCTCGCTTGCAGCAGGATTGAGGAAGGGCCCAATGGGGGCGCTGGAATTGTAATGGCGCCATGGTATCTCCTGATACCCTAAAACCCCAGGGCCTTGTACTGCTGAGTTGGCAGGTTGGGGCAAAGTAGGAGCCCCAGCAGCAAACATCTCAGAGCCCCTCCCAACACCAGTGGCAGCTGTCCCATTTTTTGGAGCTGCTACTGCTGCTGCTGCTGCTGCTGCTGGATACAACAGTTGTGTCATTAGCTCATGACTTGAGGACTGCCTCAGCGGCAGTTGGTGCTGTATAGTGTGGGAGTGGGTTCCGGAGGCGCCAGCTGGAGATAAGGCATCACCCTGCTTGTGTCCTGGGCTGGAATCCTCTCTACCTTCAATGAAGTAGTCCTGCTGCTTGGACAAATTCTCCTCCTCAATAATGGTTGAATGCTGCCGACGATCGCGACTGGGCATGTCCCTGGAAAATCTCCCTGCACATAAAAGAAAGGTTAAAGTATGTATCTTGGCATTGTCAGCACATGCAGCCTGCCTACATTACAAATATGTATTTCAGAACTATCATGAATCAAGTTACAGGCTCCTCAGAATCAAGTCACAGGCTCCTCAGAATCTCAAAAAGTGTAATGCCTTTCCGAAGCATCTCAACAATCCAAAGTCAGAGGATTGCAACCATACATGAGACCTTTCGTCCTTAGTACCTGAGTACAATGCAAAGCCCTCTTGCTCTGATCCCAGCATGGGGGTGTGAGCGTCCCCTTGATCCACGGCAAATGAAAGCGTGCTGATGCCAACACCACTGCTGGTATTGCCATCATTAGTGATGCGGTCACCAGGGATGTACATCCGGTTTTGCCCTGACCCTCCCTGACTCAACCCAGATCGGGGATACCTTATCAAGTGTGTAGCGGAAGCAGAGGTCTGGTAGTATAAGCCACTGTCCACAACCACCTCAGAGCCAGAGTTGTGATATACATTGCCAGGCACCAGCCTTTGGCCCAGGCGGATATTTTGGGAAGATGGTGATCCCAGGTTGCTGTGAGCAGCTTTAACAGCCGCTCTGTTTCCTGTGGTGTTAGATCTGTTGCTGTCTAGGGGGCTCAACTCACGAGATGCTGTTCTGCCACGCTCTGAGCTCATTGTATAGGTGTTCATCCCAGAAGCTCCATCATCCGCTCCTAGAGGGGGCTGGTAGGTGTGTCCTACGAAGCCTCCGCTCATGCCGCTGGGTCCCCCACCCTCCGCTTTGAATGGCAGCAGGTTTTCATGCCCTGTGGACCATTGGCTGCTTCCTAGGTGCTGCTCACTCATCATCAGAAGTGTGGACAGAGTGTCTAGAGGTCCACGCTCAGACTGCGTGCTGTGACTGGCAGGCGGGTAATGCCCACTGGAATCCAAGTAGTGATTGGCTGTACTCAGCCTGCCCTCACGTCCACTGCCGGCGCCTGCATGGGTTGTGGCTTGGCTTCCGGGAGCACCTCCAGAGTTACTGCTCAGGGTGATGGGGTTGCGGTCCAGGGTGTTGCCAGCACTCTGGGAGGAGGGTGTAGGGGCGGTGCTGTGTTGGGGAGCAGAGGCCCGGCTGTCATGGTGCTGCGAGGAGCTCAGGTCCTCAGCACCAGTGGATGTAAGGAGTCTGGAAAAAAGCTCAGAGGGTAAAAGGGGTTGTAAATTGTAATTGCTGGTGTTTGTGCTCTTGGGCACATGATGTCCACTGGGCCCTCCTGAGCGATATGATCCTTGGCTGCCTGAGCCTGTAGCAGGCTGCCGAATGACCCTGCTGAGAGCAGGCTGACTGTGGTTTCCGGGTGAGGCTAGGACGCTTAAATGGGAGGCAACTTTTGGATCTCGCAGTTCGTCTGGCGTGAGCTTCGCAATCTTACTCGATATGGAACGAACGCGATGAGAAAGGTCCATGATGCCTCAACCCAACTACCACCTACTGATGCAACTACATAAGCCAAGGAGAACTTAACGAGAGGTAGCTGTTCATTGATAGAGAAGCGTCAACTTGCAGCCGGGTGTATTACAAACAAAGTTTCAAGAACTTTCCTGGATTTATATTATAAATATTCAAGCCTATCTTTTCAAAAGTGATGAAGTGCTTAACAATGTAAAGTTCAAAGGGTCTCCTAGCGTAAGTTTCTGAGTTTCGAAAGATCTTTTCTGCGTCAACAGATTAACTATACATACAGCTCCATGTGTAGACTCTACAATTTTTGTACATCAGCACACCATAAGGAACACCCACCCATGAACTTTTTCCGTGGCAGTGATTATCAACGAAGTCTTGGGCAGGTGTTACAAGTTAGCAAATTGCATTTGAGAGATTAACGAACAATCATTTGTTTTGAGTTCTTGCAGCTAGTAGGTATGCATTGTCTCATTCACGGACAAGCACCATGCCATTTTCAATGAACTCCTGAAATTTTCACTGGTTTGTCGATTTTATGCCAGCTCAATTCGACAGAAGAAAGATTTGTCAATGTCAAGATGAATCTACCAAGACAGTAATGAATGATTGTAGTAGTAGCTCAAAGCTCAGGCTGTCGAGTTTGGCTGACCAGTGCAATAGCATCCCAGAACCCTTGCCTAAGGACCTTGTCATTAGGAGATAACTTCAAACCTTCCTGGAATGCATGCGCCTGCTCGTCAAAGGAAAGTAATAGGTCAGGAGTGAAACATGCAAAGACTGATCCTTCGGGAAGGACCGAGACATGCACGTCCTTCTTCAGGACGATTAATGTGTTGATAGACATTTACAGCACAACCTCTCCTGCCAATGTTTATTGTGCGATTGTTTCACGAGATACTAAACTGCTGACTCAAATGATGTTCTAAAAAGTAACGTACCGCCTCAGAATACTTCTTGAGGTTGAACAAAGCAAATCCTTTGTGATAATACCCATCCATAATGGTAGGAGAAAGCTCAATCACCTTGTCTGCATCAGCTGCAAGCATGCACATAGGAACACAATCAGTGCGGCAAGATGGAAGGACAGGCCTGCTTGCTGCTAATAGTTCAGATAACAAGTCATGATCGAGGTTCAAACACGTGATGTCAACTGAATCACGATTGTGGAAATTGAAATTGCAATGTCTGATCAAGGTGTCAGTCAGGTATCTAACAAGGTGGTCATTTCAGTGGCAAGGAATCAGTCAGGTATCTAACAAGGTGGTCATTTCAGTGGCAAGGTGTCAGTCAGGTATCTAACAAGGTGGTCATTTCAGTGGCAAGGTGTCAGTCAGGTATCTAACAAGGTGGTCATTTCAATGGAAAGGAATCAGTCAGGTATCTAACAAGGTGGTCATTTCAGTGGCAAGGAATCAGTCAGGTATCTAACAAGGTGGTCATTTCAGTGGCAAGGAATCAGTCAGGTATCTAACAAGGTGGTCATTTCAGTGGCAAGGAATCAGTCAGGTATCTAACAAGGTGGTCATTTCAGTGGCAAGGAATCAGTCAGGTATCTAACAAGGTGGTCATTTCAATGATATAGATGCTTGCAGTGCTACCTGCTGACTCAGCATAGTTGCCCAAGCATGCATGAGCAATAGCTCTCAGGCGGTACAGCTGCAATGGAAAATGAGCAAGGAGCAAGGATTGAATTAGGCAGGCCATAATGAATGAGGCAGGCCACGTTTCCAGATCCTCCATAACTAGGAGCGAAAATATCATGCGGCAGATTCTAGATAGTTGCGGGTTGCAGCAAGTTCCCACCAGCTTCCACATGAATAGAGTTGATTCTACGATGGGACATTCCATTTCACAAAACTATACCTTGTAAGAGGATGTGTTCAGATCTATGGCTAAGTCAAGAGCACTCAGAGCCTCAGGGAACTCCTACGTATGGTAGGTAGCAGTTGATGGTCACACGCCATAATCAATATCACTTGTACTTTCGAGTTGAAGGAATCATGCCAGCTCTGCAAAAGTATGAAAGGCTTGTGCCTCCCAATGTGTTTATAGAGGGAGATACATGCAGAGTGCAAGCGAAGAAAACTGCAGAGGCAGGTATTAGTTGTCTATGTCACTCAGCACATATAATTGAGTGGGCAGGTATAATGCTTGGAAATCTCTAATTTACTTACTTGATGACTAAGGTGAGCTTTTGCAGATACTTTTAGCTATGTAAAAAAATGTGTAGGATGAATCGAGACCCAAACAATTCGGAGAATTGCACTTACTTCACGGATACGTTGTTCAATGCGTGGGTCAATCTTCCTTGGAGCCATGAACAAAGAGCAGAGAGCGAACTACTGAAACCAAGAAGTTGCATTCAAGTGATTTATAAACATTGTATTTGCCTCACGTGTCTCTAAATAATTACCAATCATTGTAAGAGGATATGCTGGACGCATAGGTAATTTCGCTTCGAAGCTACCAGAGCAGTACGTTTCGCAAACCTAGGGAAAATCACTCCATATACAATATTGGTTAGCACAATCATACAGCGAAAATGAATTGACAAGTTTGTAAACACAGTTATCAGGCATGAAAACATTGGTCGCCAGCGTTTTTATCGAATTATTGGACCAAGTTGAGAGAGATGCTGAGGATGACAGCTACTTTCTAGAGGTATCATTCAGATTAAAAGGGCACCTACCTTCAATATCATGAAGTGGCGCTTTTTTCTCCACCGCAGTTTCTTGTAACATCGCCTCGCGCGTTCTTCTTCAATCGAGTGTCTGAAATCAAATATAAATCAGAACTGATATGTAGAGAATTTCAAGGACCTTGGGTAACACCGCTGGCATTATGCAATGAAAATTCAAAGGCGAGTCAAATGTGTAGCGCTGGGCGATGTTTAAAATACCTTTGTCTTTGGTTTTATGTAAAGTAGCTGTGAATGAAGTAAAGCCTTGCTGCAGGTTTTCGTGCGAATGAGGATTCCTTCGTTGAGTGGAGAAAGAGACAAGAAAAGTCCATACGTCGAAATTGATGCCTCAGAATCTACCGTCAGAACAATTCAATCAATTTTATTGTCATGCAAGCACGGAGGAAAAGTCTTCAGGCGGGAGGTAAAGCACTGTCAACACGTAAATTTGCACTGGGACACGCATTTGTAGCTCAATCAATACAGTTGCATCACCCGTGCCGTAAATGCAGAGATTTGGTGACCCTCTGAGAATCATTGTGATTGCCTTGCAGATATCAGTCTCAACATCTGCCGAGCATGAGCCTCCCTCAAGCTTGCAAGGAGAGCATGCACACTTCCAGTCTGCTCATAGACATCCCCATGCATCATCATCATCAATTTGCATGGACCACCACCCTAACCCCATGGCCTCAAAATCTGTGGTCCAGAGCAACCTGTTGCAGCATCTGCATGCATCACCACCATCAATCTCAGCACAATGTGCACCCTCTTCTCCCACACCCATGGCTGCAAATTTAGCTAATACCCCATGCTCTACTCCTGCTACCCTGAACCCTGTTGCCCTAAGCCATGCTTCTGGAACGCATAAACGACCCTGGTGGAGCTTCGCAAGCAGCCTCCTCCCATTCACCAATAAGCCTCCATCAGGTGTATCGGGATGCCTCAAAGACGTTCAAGAGGATGCAAGCTTTTCTGCTCCGGTATCTCCATCCCCATGTCAATCACGAGACTTCACTGATTCTATACATGTCCCACCACAACCTCCAACCACACCACCACCAACCGCTCTGTCACTTCGCCATATCCTCAATGTTGCTGGCTCAGGTTTAAGTGCAATAAGTAGGCGCTCATTTTCAAAGAGTATTCCACCCTCCCCACGTAGCCTTCCTAACATTAAAAACACCCCTGAACCTCCTGAAGATGCCTCTCTGGCTACACAAGGACAAAGCAGGTCTGGTTTGTTTCCATCCTTTGGGATTCCTCTCTTCCTCCAACAGAATCAGATTCGTAGAATCAGAAGTACCTCTAGTGGGCATCTCGATACCATGGAGGGGCAGCAAGGTACTGGAGGGGGGAGCCGAGGCAGCTCTGGTGATTGGGGAGGAGGCAGAGGAGGCTCTCCACAGCACAAGAAGCCAAGGGTCTCACCTTTTTCTGGACTCTTGGGTCTCAGTAGAAACCCTAAAGTGGCAGTTGCTCCGCTACCTCCGCTCCCTCCGCTTCCACCTCGCCCCGGAGCTTATCTTGACCTGCAGCGTGGTTTGTCAGCTGCTGAAGTTATAGAATCCCCAGCCCTTCAGTCAGAGGTAGCTAAATCTGAGCCAGGACCAGGTCTGAAGTCAATTGACCAAAACACAAAACATGTCAAATCTACGGACTTGGAGGATCAAACTTATAATGCAACAGAAGTGAGGGGATCAATTACAGACCTCGTCACAGTATCTCCTTCATCATTGCAGAGGGATACTTATACACCTGGCCTGGATGTCGTCAGTCATGGTTCTGGCATTATTGCTCAACCTGCTGTCCAGACTGAAGCACATATTGGTGATGAAGGAGTCTCCATCACTCACTCTAGTATTGGCGTCCAGCTCAAGCAGGACATACTTGCAGCCTTACAGATGCTGGAGGCTCTATCAGCAGCAGAAGGTGCTTGCGCGAGGCATGCAGAGTTTAAGGGGGTTCTGCAGCAGCTTCTGGACCCTGTTGAGGAAGCGGGTGGGAAGCTGGAAGGTGGGCTTCAGGGTTTAGCAGTGGATGGAGCCACCGCACGCGCCATCCTTGAGAGTGTGCTGATGGAGGTAGGATCCCATGATAAAGGACAGGAGCTTGGTGGAGGGTGGTATGCTTCAATCATACCAATCAGAATCCCAGATGAGCCGCAAAACGAGTTAGCTTCTCCTGCAGAATGTGAGCATGCAGTCTCCAGAAATGAGGGTTGTCCAGAAACTAAGGATGGTACCACGGAAGAGGTCATCATGCTAGATGACGTCATTATGGCTCAGGAGAAGCTTTCGGATGAAGCTGCATCACAGGCAGGGAGGCAACATACTGCATGTGTTCGTGTTATGTATGCGCCTCTGGACCAAGTGTCTGCTGGGGGTCAGTTTGCATGCACCTTTGTGGCTCTGGTGGTTGCTGCTTGGGTGGAATCCCACCCGGCTGATAGCAGCCTCTTTAGGATGTCTGATTTATCTACGGCTGCATGCTGCCATGGCAGCTGTGGCATATCTCCAGAGGTGCTCTCAGAGCTTGTACTGCAAGGATGTCGCCTTTGGAGGCAGAGTGCTGTGATAGGGAGTCAAAATGAGGATGTCAGCAGAAGTGAGGTAACCATGAGAAGTGGACGAGTGCCGGAAGTACAAACAGACGCAAGAGGAAGCAGCAGCAGAGGCAGTGAGTCCATGCTAGGTTTCCATGCTGCTCTTGACCTGTACAACAGCTGCTGCTTCTCCCCCAAATCAAGCACTGACGCAGCTACTGCAGGGCAGCAATACATGCAGGAGCAAGGAATGGTGCGTTTGTGGGAGGTACAGTCAGCATACTCCCAGGTGGGACCTATGGGACTAGCTGATCCTGGCACTACATTCCCTGCCTTTGCTGCAGCAGCGTCTGCTGCCGTGCAGATGCCGGATGGTGCATGCTTCAAGGCAGAAGCAAGGCACAGCGCTCCTTCTCTGACATACCTGCTGGTGGCAGCAGCGCACTGCACTGTGGTCTGTTTCCTGCCTGATGGCAGAGTGCGACTGATCAACAGTCTGGGACGCAGCCTGGCTCCTAGCTGCCGCAGTGCACACGTCATTGAGTTCAAAGGAGTTCAGGATTTCTGTGCTGTGTATGTGGGTATGGTACTGCCTCCTGGGCAGGAGGCAGTACAGGTGGAGGCGCACCGCATCTCAGTCTCCGCACCAGCAGCTGCTGGGGGAGGGGAGCCAGAGTTGCTCCTCTACTTGCCGCCAGAGTAGCCTGAATGGTTCCGGTGCTGCCAGAGTAGACTGAGTGGTTCCGGTGCTGCCAGAGTAGACTGAGTGGTTCCGGTGCTGCCAGAGTAGACTAAGTGGTTCCGGTGCTGCCAGAGTAGACTGAGTGGTTCCGGTGCTGCCAGAGTAGACTGAGTGGTTCCGGTGAAAGGAATTTGAGGAGACTCTCTCATATCTCATCCAAAAAATTACTGACATAAAGTTATCACAGAACTTTGTTGGACTGAAGTGTGCTTGTTACTTTGTTGGACATCTGATCTCTGAGGTTACATGGACACATCTTTTGAAGAAAGTTTAATTTTCTCATTTCTTGTGGGCCCAACATAATATTGAAACATAAAATAAGATTGTCAATTGCAAGATAAATAATGTGAATAAGAATTTGAATTTTCTCTGTTTCCTGGGTCATTTTGATGCTGGTTTCTACCGGATTTGAATAATTTTTCCAAGGAGGACAGACATCTCATGTTACTACTTCGTCACTTTTACTTGTTCCATGTGCATTGTTTATCGAAGTTAAGTGACATTTGAGGTTGATGATGAGCAAAAGTGCATATTGAATGTTTTGCTTACTTGAACATTGCGGTTTTCTCATTGGAAATAGTCTCTGGTCAGTGCTGTTCCCTTTCTAAGTATGAGCAATGAAAAAAGTTGCTGATTTAACTATAAGTAAATCCCATAACTGCTAACGAACTTGAATGAGAGGACTAAATCATACCTGCCTCCAACTGGCCAGGCAATCCAAATCCTCAGTTGACTCCATGTTGAGCCTTTTGAGTACAACTAGGTTGTGTCACACTGCATACTACTAGAAGCACCTTTCAAGCAACATAGGAATATCAGTGAATACGGGAAGCCCATACACACAAAGTCTACAAAAATAAACTCACTTTAAAAACAAGTGAGTTTATGTGTAATGTAATGAAGTTCTTAAATCCTCACAGTAACTTTAATGAAACTTGGCCCTACATTGCCCCTTCTTATGCATCCTAAAACGCCTTCTTTATAGTCTCCCCCTCAGCTAGCACAAGGCTCCTAGCAAGTTCCATAGCCTCCCCGAACTTGCTAACATCCTTGCCTCCAGCTTGTGCAAGGCCAGGTTTCCCGCCTCCGCCACCTCCACAGACTTTGGCAACTGCCCCCACAACTTTCCCAGCCTGCAACCCTGAGGCAATAGCCTGCATCCAGGGCAATTAATCAGGAAATGTATCAAATATGCCTTACAATACCTAGTCCGATCCTAAATTTAAGTGCAAGCCCACCTCGAATGACTCCTGGCTCAAGTGGCAAATAAATTCAGCAGTAAATGTGGAATACCACCTTTAACCCCTAACTCATCGTGCAGGGAAAACTCCTGACATGATGAGTAAAACAGCAGCTGTACCTTGGGGCCGAACACAGCCACAAAGTTTGCGGAACCAGGCGATGCGGCACCTAGTAGTGAACCCGCCTCTGATCTTGTAGTGCCCAGCACTACAGCGCTGTGTTCCCCCAGGGAGGCCTACAGCCGCAGCAGATCATTCAGCAGCATCATGGGAATGCGAGATTCAATGGATAAACTTGCACTACAGTTCAGAGCGCAAATTGAGATATTCAAAACACCTGCTGTCTACTTAAAGTGCATGAAAATCATCACCAAGATGTAGTGATAAGCGCCTGTAGTTGATGAGATGTACCGCCTCTGTACATAATATGTGCATCAGTTGGGCGGTACAAGCACCTCAGGCTCACCTGCAAACCCACAGCCGCTTCCTGCATGGCCTTTGGATCAACATCTGGCAGCTCAGCCACCAGTCCTTTCAGGCCATTGGCCAGCGTCACTGCTTGGGTCAAGAGAGCCTGAATACACATTTTAAAGGGAGACGTAATGAGTACACAATAATTGGCCCCTTTGCAGGATTGCAGATTCATGCCAAGGCCTTGATCATGAGGCATATAGTATGCCCTCGTGTGAATCATGAGGGCACCACATTGCCCCCCACTCCCTTATGATTTGCTTAAGATATGCACTTTTTGTCAAGCAGTTCCCTGCTGACTAGGCAGCAGGACAGCTTTTGTCATGATGATCAGAATGACGTCACTGAATGGGGGCACTTCCAGCATTTGAAGAAGAAGATGGCAAAATCGGAAAGCTTATTTTGTCTCAGAGAGAGCAATTTGTATTCATCATTCCTCGTCGTATCTGTGATCAGTGCTGATGCCTCATCATGATTCTTCAAAGCACTACCTGTGCCTTGTACACTGCCAGCTGGTTCTATCTGTGATCAGTGCTGATGCCTCATCATGATTCTTCAAAGCACTACCTGTGCCTTGTATACACTGCCAGCTGGTTCTATCTGTGATCAGTGCTGATGCCTCATCATGATTCTTCAAAGCACTACCTGTGCCTTGTATACACTGCCAGCTGGTTCTATCTGTGATCAGTGCTGATGCCTCATCATGATTCTTCAAAGCACTACCTGTGCCTTGTACACTGCCAGCTGGTTCTTCAGCTCCGTAACCTCCTTGACAGCAGCTTTCAGCTCTGACTGTAAACTGGCAACTTTGGTAGGTACCTCCTCACTCTTCACCTGTGCAGACGCAGGTCATGATGATGCAGGTCATGATGATGCAGGTCATGATGATGCAAGGTCATGATGATGCAAGGTCATGATGATGCAAGGTCATGATGATGCAAGGTCATGATGATGCAGGTCATGATGATGCAGGTCATGATGATGCAGGTCATGATGATGCAAGGTCATGATGATGCAAGGTCATGATGATGCAGGTCATGATGATGCAAGGTCATGATGATGCAAGGTCATGATGATGCAAGGTCATGATGATGCAGGTCATGATGATGCAAGGTCATGATGATGCAAGGTCATGATGATGCAGGTCATGATGACGCAGGTCATGATGATGCAGGTCATGATGATGCAGGTCATGATGACGCATGATGATGCAGGTCATGATGATGCAGGTCATGATGATGCAGGGTCATGATGATGCAAGGTCATGATGATGCAAGGTCATGATGATGCAAGGTCATGATGATGCAAGGTCATGATGATGCAAGGTCATGATGATGCAAGGTCATGATGACACATGATGATGCAAGTCATGATGACACACAGAATATATGATCAGCACCAGTAATCAGGTGATAGTAAAGAGCCCCTGAAATTCAGCTCTACACTCAATGTATGGCCAGGGAACATGATCATGGAGACTGTGTTGCAGCAAGAAACACCAGTAATCAAGAAACAAACACAGGTTTAGGTTGTATGTTTAACGAGGCTCTCAGCTCTTTAGCCTTGAAGAAGTGGCATTGACTGCTTTTTATATGAACGTTACACAAAGTCTGATCTGGCTTGACTTGAAGTTACCTTGAGTGTTGAAGCAGCCGCTCTAACAATGTTATCTAGGGCTGACAAATGCTCCACTGCTGCAGCCCCTGCCACTGCCTCAATGCGCCTCACCCCTGAGGCTATGCCAGATTCAGAGAGGATCTTGAACGCACCTATCTCAGCTGTGTTACTAACGTGAGTACCTGGAGCAACACATAACGTCAAAAAACATTTGATTGAAAGGACACACGTGCAGAAGCAAAAGCAGCAACACTGGAGGAGAGCCTCGTTGCAGTAAACTGCCAACCTCATACTAACGGGCTCTTAGCTTACATAAGCCCTTGAAAAAGGCTTCTGTGTCAGGAATGAGAGTAGCAAGCAGGGCATAGTTCCCACAAGAAGGTTGTTCTATGGTACAGCTGATTGCCTCCTTCAATACCCTGCTGCTGTCCTAGTAAAGCATGTCTCTGTCTTCACACCTCCACACAACTCCATACTGATACCAGGGACATCCACCACTCTGACAACATCATCGTACTTCTCCCCAAACATGGCTGTAGCCCCGGCAGCTTTTGCCTCAGAGAGGCCCATGACACTAGTCTGCAGCACAACAGTGATAGACACTCAGGCTGCCTCAGAGAGGCCCATGACACTAATCTGCAGCACAGCAGTAGTAAACACTCAGGCTGCCTCAGAGAGGCCCATGACACTAGTCTGCAGTACAACAGTAATAAACACTCAGGCTGCCTCAGAGAGGCCCATGACACTAGTCTGCAGCACAACAGTGATAGACACTCAGGCTGCCTCAGAGAGGCACATGACACTAGTCTGCAGCATAACAGTGATAGACACTCAGGCTGATTCAGAGAGGGACATGAAACTAGTCTGCAGCACAACAGTAATAAACACTCAGGCTGCCTCAGAGAGGCCCATGACACTAGTCTGCAGCACAACAGTAATAGACACTCAGGCTGCCCCAGAGAGGCCCATGACTCTAGTCTGCAGCACAACAGTAATAAACACTCAGGCTGCCTCAGAGAGGCCCATGACACTAGTCTGCAGCACAACAGTAATAGACACTCAGGCTGCCTCAGAGAGGCTCATGACACTATTCTGCAGCACAACAGTAATAAACACTCAGGCTGCCTCAGAGAGGCCCATGACACTAGTCTGCAGCACAACAGTGATAGACACTCAGGCTGCCTCAGAGAGGCACATGACACTAGTCTGCAGTACAACAGTAATAAACACTCAGGCTGCCTCAAAGAGGCCCATGACACTAGTCTGCAGCACAACAGTGATAGACACTCAGGCTGCCTCAGAGAGGCACATGACACTGAAAACATTTTTTTTCGGTTGTGCACTAAAATGTGAACCCTGATAAGTACCTTCAGTGGCGATGCTGTCGCAACCCAGCTGTTAACCAGTCTCTCGACGTCAGAAACCTCATCAGCTGTCATGGCACGTGTAAGGTTGAAATCAAACCTGGAAGTAAAGAACAAAAAAATTGTGACGTTGAAAGTAAAGATCAGCGGCCGTAAGCGTCTCTTGCTTATCATGAGTTGAGCTTAAGGCCATGTCTTGATAAAGCCTTCCTGAAACACTTCTACCCAGCTTACAATATTACCTGGGTCAGTGCATCTCTCTCTCTCTCTCCATTAATCCTCCCTACTACCCACCCTGTAATCATACCTGGGTCAGTGCATCTCTCTCTCTCTCTCCATTAATTGTCTCTACTAATAACCACAATGCTCCTCTCACCTCAGTCGCTCACCATCCACAAGAGATCCTTGTTGACAGGTATCAGCTCCCTCTCACCTCAGTCGCTCACCATCCACAAGAGATCCTTGTTGACAGGTATCAGCTCCTCTCACCTCAGTCGCTCACCATCCACAAGAGATCCTTGTTGACAGGTATCAGCTCCCAAAACCTTCTTGAGGGCGGACTGAAGCAGGTGTGTCGCTGTGTGGTGGCTCGTGATGCGGCGCCGGAGGTTGACATCAATCTGGGCTGAAACCTGCTGAGTCATCACCATTATGGATGAAGTCATCATGAGTAAGCTGCTATAATGAAGATACATGATTGGACAGTGTGACCAAGCATGAGGCATGCTGCAATATGAATAAATGTCGCATGCTGTGATATGACTGCATGCATGTCGCATACTGTGATGTACTGCCATGAGCATTGATAGCTTTTGTGATTCACATTATGCTGGCATCAGTCCTGCTATGAGAATTTGCGGAGGGCTGTCTAATCATCTATGGTACAAGGAGTGGCATGTGCGTCTAAACCCTAAACCCTAAACAGACAAGCAACAGCTGAATGCGGTTTCTTCACCTGACTCCCGACTCTGATGGTGCCGCTTGCTACCTTGGCACTATGTACAAACAAAGCCCCGCCTGCTGCTTTCTTGACCCCACTTACTAACAATGTTGTTTCAGGGACATTTTCTGGTCCCCCCCCTCTTGTCACCATGATGCCATGATCTGATACCTGCAGTCAACAACAAGTAGCAGGAGGGACATCACCACCTTGTGGCAGGTTGCTAATCTAAGGTCTGGAATGCTCAATCTCTCCACTGGATGATTGCCAACAGCAACAAGAGCAGTCACAGTTTCTTAAAGCTGCACCAATAAAGCTGCATCCCACATGTAAAGCATGCATTTCCACTGTGCACCGCTTATGATGCTGGGAACGTATTAGCGGAGCCAATAGGCTACAATTCTTTCATGAGCACTGCTGCTGCTGTCATTATCATCGCTCACCTGGCCACCAGACTCAGCGTAGAAAGGCGTGGAATCCAAAAGCACGTCTACTCTGGATCCTGTACATTTAATTGAATCTTAGGTGGTCAGAATGCCCTTTCACATTTGTAATCACAAGTCGAAGCAAAATCTGGTTTTGATAGAAGCGGTGGATATGTCTAACGCCTTGCAGCTGGAAGTGACACATTCTGATGTACTGACAAGGAGCTGTAGCCACAGCTTATATTGACTTAAAACATAAACCCTATACTATGTCCCTCGTTTGTATTCCTAAGAGCTCCAGAATCCTCCTCTGGTATGTTCATCTGCAAGATACTGACCTGCTGCTGCCTCTTGCACTTGTTGACCCTCCACAATCAGCGCCACTACCTTTGATAATGGCTGAGAACAATGACCTGTCACCTCGCCTGATGAGTCTTTGTGACTCGCTTCTTTCAAAGCTTCATACCTATGTGCAAGGCGTACACACTTTCACAGCACATCAGGAGCTTATCGTGATTGTTTGAACTGAGCATATGTTTGAAAAACCACATCCTATAATCATAATGGTATATTGAGGACTGATGATTTAAAATTCAAGAGATGGCTCCTGGCCATACCCAGTGAAGGTAGTAGGACCAGCTGCCTGGACCAGCTCTGACAGGTTGACAGTGGCAGTCAGATCCACGTCCTCTCTGGAATCCTTAGACCTCTGACGCTGTGCTTCCATTTCCGATGAAAAGCCAACGGTGTCTACCTAGCAGCAAGGAGAAAAAATCACAGGGATCAGATAATTGACTAACCCCAACCCTAATTATCATTGGGTCCCAACTGCTTGCTGGCATCATTTGACTACTGGAGACTGTTTGGGACTTTCAAGAAGGAGGCATCAGCATCTTAGTAGAGGCACTTGCTGAAAATGTTTAAACAGTCTTCAAATGTACTACTCAGATGTAGCTGAAATCTAATCTTCTAACACTACTACCTGGATGTAATTGAGATCTCATCTTCTAGCACTACTTCCTGGATGTATCTGAAATCTCATCTTCTAGCAGTATTACCTGGATTCCTTGCTGCTCAGCTAGCTCTTGGGTCAATTCTAGAGGGAAGCCAAAAGTGTCGTACAAAAGGAAGGCATCTGGCCCAGACAGTACCTGCATACAAACAGTAGTGAGGTAAGGACAGTACCTGCATACAAACAGTAGTGAGGTAAGGACAGTACCTGCATATAAACAGTAGTGAGGTAAGGGCAGCACCTGCATACAAACAGTAGTGAGAGGTAAGGACAGTACCTGCATACAAACAGTAGTGAGAGGTAAGGACAGTACCTGCATACAAACAGTAGTGAGAGGTAAGGACAGTACCTGCATACAAACAGTAGTGAGAGGTAAGAACAGTGCCTGCATACAAACAGTAGTGAGAGGTAAGCGATCCTGAACACGGTCACATAGATGACCAGCGTTCCATCCAATCATTGGTTTGAAAGTTCTACTTAAAAGGTGGTTGGAGGCTTGCAGTCTATGAGGATACCTGCATGAGCAATAAGCAGTCTATGATGATACCTGCATGAGCAGTAAGCAGTCTATGATGATACCATGTCTGTGTCTGTCTAATCAGTTAAAAGGTGGTTGGGCTAAGTTAGCAGTCTATGATGATACCATGTCTGTGTCTGTCTAATCAGTTAAAAGGTGGTTGGGCTAAGTTAGCAGTCTATGAGGATACCATGTCTGTGTCTGTCTAATCAGTTAAAAGGTGGTTGGGCTAAGTTAGCAGTCTATGAGGATACCATGTCTGTGTCTGTCTAATCAGTTAAAAGGTGGTTGGGCTAAGTAAGCAGTCTATGAGGATATCATGTCTGTGTCTGTCTAATCAGTTAAAAGGTGGTTGGGCTAAGTAAGCAGTCTATGATGATACCATGTCTGTGTCTGTCTAATCATGGGTGCACTGCACTGAACCCGTCAGTAAAGAGGTATGAAGAGGACTCATTTGAGCTATACATCCTGAATGACAAGTTGTAGCTCATTCCTCTACTACTATTCCTCATACTCATACTGCTACTGCTCATCCTACTACTGCTGCTGCTCATACTGCTACTGCTACTGCTCATACTGCTACTGCTAGTACTACTGCTCATACACTACCTTGCTCACAGCAGCCTTGGCAAGCAGCTCCTCTAGAATTTTCTGCCCACGCTCCAGTGTTGCACTGAAGGCACCCTCTTCCAGGGCCAGAACCTGAACAAGATTGTAAATCACATCAGAGGCAAGTTCAACGCTACATGACTGCCAGAAGGTACCATGGCAAGTTCAAAGCCGAGCACAACTGTTCATTTGAGGTCCAGCGCTTCTCATGCAACCAGTTGCGCTCATGAATAAATGGATGAATGTGTCTCACTGTTTGATCCTACATTGCTACCATGCAGTGAATAGCACTGCATGTTTAGACATTTGTCTCTGACTACCATGACACATGTTCTGCTAACATCATCATGGAGATTGAATGCAGGGAGGAAGATGAGAGCAGGACATAACTTTTATCTAGGAAACAATGACATACCACTCACATCATATATTCTCTGTGCTTGAGCCGCCACTTGAGGGTCACAGGCAGCTGACAATGACACTGCTACTTCAGCTACTTTGGAAGTGAATTGTGTGCGGATACCTAGGAGGCGACCCTGAGGAGCATGACAGAAGCTCAGTGTGTCAGTACTAGAGGTGATGATGGATATTGGAAGATAACAAGACAGACTAGAAATATTATAAAGATGATGACTCTCTGAGTAGTCCATAAGCGGGTTTATTTTAGGCGTTGGGTCTTCTGATCATGTTCATGTTCATGTTCCAGTGAATTCCATTACAATCCAAGAAATGGGAAGCCACCACGCTTTATGTATTATGTCACGCAGGATGCACAATAGATACATTATTTTTTTAAAGACGTAGAGTACCTTCATCACCACACGACGTAGTAGGCGCCTGACAATGTACCCTCTCCCAATGTTGGAAGGAGTCACACCATCGGAGATGAGATAAGTAACAGCACGTGTGTGGTCCCCAATCACCTGTTCGTAGAAGAAAGAAGGCTGCTGGTGTACTATGCACAGCAGAACATAAGCACTGAAATTGCAATGAGCAAACAGTCACAGCACGTGTGTGGTCCCCAACCACCTGGTAGTAGAAGAAAGAAGGCTGCTGGTGTACTATGCACAGCATAACATAAGCACTGAAATTGCAATGAGCAAACAGTCACAGCACGTGTGTGGTTCCCAACCACCTGGTAGTAGAAGAAAGAAGGCTGCTGGTGTACTATGCACAGCAGAACATAAGCACTGAAATTGCAATGAGCAAACAGTCACAGCCGATCAGACAACAGTTGAGCAACTAGCAGTTGAGCTAGTAGCAGTTGAGCTGCTAATAGCAGTTGAGCTACTAGCAGTTGAGCTACTACTATGCTTGAAGCGAAATCATTGCTGGTGTAGCACCAAGCATGCGACGGTGTATGTCACCTTGAGGGCTGTCTTTGTTAAGGGGTCTGCTGCATGGTAGTCAATCCCTGCCAGCTGGGCAGCTCGCTGCACTATCGGGAAGATGAGGTCTGTCTCATAATTGTTGGGCACGCCCTGGATGTACAACAACATTATGCATTGTTATTCAACAGCAATCAATTTTTGACACAGTCTTAATTTAATGAATTAATGTCAGAGATATAACAATCTGCTCTGCTGCAGCATCCAGTACATTTATGATGTTATTTGTGGTCCATTGTAGAATATTGCTTTCCACACTTTAGATCATAGATCCACACCTGCAGAATCTGCGCCATCCTCTCCAGCCCCATGCCCGTGTCTATGTTCTTAGCAGCTAGGGGCTCCAGCTTCCCCGCAGCATCCCGGTTCAGCTCCATGAACACTATGTTGTAAAACTCAATGAACCTGAAAGACCAAAAGCAGTGCAGAAATGACTGTGCTTTTTTTTCAAGCAGGTGATTTTGTCTCTTTCAATAAAGCTGTATTCTTTTTCTTTGGACAGGACTCTCACCGTGAATCGTCTTCAAGCGTGACAGATTCTGCAGTACCTTGCTCAGGATGAAAGTCGAAATAGAGCTCACTGCAAGGGCCACAAGGACCTGAAGGCAAATCGGCATAATGTGATGTTCTGAGCAGAGGCAAAGTCTTGCAGGAAATATAGCGGAGCTTTTACAGAATTGTCAACATGATAGAATAAATAGCTCATGTTTGAAGAATTTGTTAATCTTTCACCAAGTCTAAGAATTGGCGGGTATACAACAAGCAACATATATTACAAAAGAATCAACGTGCCTGACAATGTCAGTATCATACTAGTTGAGATTGTAAGAGACTGCAAGATTATATATTGTGCAAGCTTGCATGATGCGGCTGAATGCAAGGCGGTAGTAAAACTCCAAGTTTGAGTAATAAGGCTGGATTCCTACCTGTGGGTCCAGACGCCCAGATTCCTACCTGTGGGTCCAGACGCCCAGATTCCTACCTGTGGGTCCAGACGCCCAGATTCCTACCTGTGGGTCCAGACGCCCAGATTCCTACCTGTGGGTCCAGACGCCCAGAAATTGTCGGCAGCACCCATTTTCTTGATCCTTTCAGGAGGGACACCCACAACATCCCTCCAGATAGTAAGCGCCTCCTCATCCTCTTCATACACGCTGACCCAGACACGATCAGCAGGCAAGCTAAACACACGTGTGGACAGATCCCAAGCATATCCAATGGCCTGAGGGATCATAGATGCAGTGTGACAATCTTAAAGAACTTATTCAAGTCCATGCCTTTCCTGTCTTGTCGTCTACAAAATATGAATGGAATTACAGAGTTGATCTGTATCTTATGCTAAGTCTTTATCTGAGATTTAAGCTGCAGCCAATCAACAAATCGAAAAGTATGTTTGTCTTTCGATAGCAACTAGATGCGGAAAGATTCTACCGGGCCCGTGATATGATAGCAGCAATGTGTGACAGGGTCATCCCTTGGCACACTACCTGAGCAGTACATGGTTCAGTCCTGCCACTAATATATCCCCTGAAAGTAGGGCATCACACTACCTGAGCAGTACATGGTTCAGTCCTGCCGCTAATAGATCCCCTGAAAGTAGGGCATCATCACGCTAGCTCTTGATATATGACACACCTCTTTCTTAAAGTAGTCCCCAAAGCTGAAGTTCCCAAGCATTTCAAAAAAGGTATGGTGCCGAGCTGTGACCCCAACGTTCTCAATATCATTTGTACGCACACATTTCTGCGTGGTAGTTGCTGTAGGTACTTTCCTTGGTACCTAGTCAGCAATCAGTTAATACATGAATGATATGACGTGGTGGTTGCTGTAGGTACTTTCCTTGGTACTTACTAGTCAGCAATCAGTTAATACATGAATGATATAATATACACAGATCCGCTCAAAATAACTCTAACCATCACTCACGGAGGTTAGGTTTAGGGTTATTAGCTAAGCAGAACCCTATAACTTGCATTGAACAGGGGATCCAGAGACATACAGATATATGCTCAGGCGCATTAAGTTATAAGGAAAGGACTAAACAATGCATGTGCGGCCTCATACCTGTCCTAAGAAGACAGGTTTGAATTGTAGCATGCCAGCAATGGTGAGCAGAACTGTGGGATCCTCCGGAACCAACGAGGAGCTGGGCAGGCGACTGTGACCTCGCTCCTCAAAGAAGGATAGGAAGCGCTCCCTGATTTCTGCACCACTCTGCAGAAAGGATGATTGGGACACGCGTTTGTTTACAAGAGGGAGTGAGAATCTGATAAAAAAACTGGGAGAATTTATATGAGGAAGAAAATTGGCTATGGCCTCTGTTCTGTGTGATTAGAGCACCACCACTTGCATGTCCCTAAACCAGTAATTGCGCATTCTGCTTCCCATGAATCAGTAATCCTCTAACAGACTTCTGTTTTTTGTAAATGCACCACATCTGGATCAAGTTAAGTTTTCAAAGAGGGATGAAAGTTAGAGTGTGCAAGTTAAGAACCAACACGACTATTGTACAGCTTTTGATGAAAGTTAGAGTGTGCATGTTAATAACCAACACAACTATTGTACTGATTTTGATCAGAGGATCATAATCGCACCATTTTATTCATGACAGCAGGACTGCTGGTCTCTTTGGTGAGCACAGAGGTAGTGAAGGCTACTGATGCATCTGCAAAGTAAAGATTGCGAAGTAAAGTATTGTGAATAATGCCATCTTGATTGTAGAAATTTGAGCCTCGATGTTTTTTAATATTCTTGAGCTGGACCAGGTGGGCTGGGACGCCAAACTCACAGCTTAGTAGTCCTTGTGAACATTGAACATGTTGTGATGACACGTATTTGCTTTTTATCATGACGAGTTATGGGTTGACAATTAAATAACAGAGAGGTAGCATTAAAGATCAGCTAGGGCTGAATGCAAGAGAAGTCACCTGTTGTGGAGAAGATGGCCCTGGCCCTCTGCTTATTGGCTGGTAATCTCAAGGTTCCTGAGTTTATTGAAGCACTGGGATTTACTAGCTATGTACAAGTACAACATGAATCGTGCAGTTTTTACTGTCCACAAGTACCATATGAAAATGAATGGATGGTAGGCACTGCAGCCTTTGCACATACAAGATTCAGGTGATGTCTTCTATTGTAACTCCTCACCAGGGGGAGCAAGATGGCAGCGGGTACAGCTGATACTTGAAAATGAGATGAGGCTAGGGCGAAGCATGCTGCCCAGTCTGACGTACTTCATGTGTGGTGCAGCAGACGCTCCTGTCCGTTTTAGCTTGAGCATTTGAAGTTTTTCCCACGTAGCTCCTGACTCACAAGGAGTTAGACCCGTGTACTTTGAGCTACCTCCCTCTTTTGTCCTAACCTCTAAAACCTTATCGTGTTTCCTAGGACGTTCACAGTTGTGTGACAACTTCACATTCATGCAAAGCCTGATCACTTACAAGGCCGAAAATGAGCTTTGCTAATACAAGATTGCCTTCTGCGTCTGTCAGCTCATCGTCTAAATGCAGTATCGTACGGGGTGCCCGATCTCATGCAAGCTCTCAATCCTCTATTGACTCAAACCTCAACTCTGCAAGGAGAACCTCTTTTGAGTTTGTAAATACTTCACTACAAGCCTCTACAAGCGAGAGTTTTCCGTGTTCGTCCGTGTTTTCTGGCAACAACAGAAGGGCAGTTGAGAAATTAAGGCGCACCAGAGCTGCAAGTCATCATACTGTAACAAGGAAGGTGTTATCAGTTGCAGCTGCTGCCATGTCAACTGCACCGGCTGTAGTCCCCAACGTCCTTAAGACGGTGACAGTCGCTTTGGGGGATCGATCTTACCCTATCTTCATTGGAAATGGACTCCTTAATGCGGCCGTTTCCGATGCCGAGCTACTAAGGAAACACATTCCTGGAAAACGTGTGTTGATTGTGACCAACGAGACGATTGCTCCCTTATACTTGGAAAAGTGAGCGTACGAACATGATGATGCTGTCCCAAGTGAGGCCTGAATATTCTTGAAAAAAAACATGATCTGATCCTGACAATGTCTTGTGTAGCAACTGAACAGACATGAAGGACGTGCAGCTTCCTTCAGTAAAGGGTTTTCAGAAATCTGATGATTGTGTGTGTCCAGGTGTACCAAAGCTTTGACTGCAGATGGCAAGCTCCAAGTGGACACTGTAATACTGCCAGATGGAGAGGCCCATAAAAACATGGAAGTGCTTCAGGTCCGATTTTGCTCACAATTTTTCAAAAGCTTGGCATTTGCAATATGGAATAATACCCTTGATTGTTTATTTATACATTCACCTACTGTTGAGCGGGCATATTGTTATCGTCTTGATGATTGATGCAGATGGTTTGGGACAAAGCACTTGAGTGTAGAATGGACCGAGGCACCACTTTCTTAGCTCTAGGTGGAGGAGTCATCGGTGACATGACTGGGTTTGCTGCTGCTTGCTACCAGAGAGGAGTGCACTTTGTGCAGGTAGAAATCTGATGTGTTGAGATCATGATACACCAAGGCTTCTAGTTTGTACGGGGGAGCACTTGCATTAGATGGAAACTGTAATGATTTCAATGTCGTTTTTGAATCCACATCACCTCACTGCCACCTCCACATCTTCAGATTCCCACCACAGTCATGTCACAAGTGGACTCCTCAGTAGGTGGGAAAACTGGTGTGAACCATCCTCTGGGGAAGAATATGATTGGCGCCTTCTACCAACCTCTGGTGGTTCTTATAGACAGCGACACTCTTTCTACTCTACCTGACCGAGAGCTGGCTTCAGGGATATCTGAGATCATTAAGTACGGCTTGATCAGGTGCGCTGCCATTCAGAGAAAGCTGATCTGCTTTTTCAGGCTTGGCTACATTCAGATACGTTTGTGTACATTGTGAGGGCCTGTCATCTGACTCATGAGCAATGAAGCATTCATTTGGATGAATTGAGTGCTATTGAATTGAATTGATCTACGTTCTTGCAACACAGAGACGCCCCACTTTTCTGCTGGTTGGAAGAAAATATGGATAAGCTTCTTGCAAGGGACACAGAGGCCATCGCATATGCTATTGAGCGCTCTTGCATCAACAAGGTGAAGCTCCTACTTCCATGTTCTGCATTACATGTATGCCATCCAAAGCACACTATCTTGTCAGTGGAACGGTTACCTGTTTGTTCAGAATCACTTGCATTCATGTTTATGTCACTGAGGGAAGCCGGGGGGACGAGGAATGTGCAACTACAGTGCTTGTGTAGTTCTTGTACAGAGGTTTTGAAAAGGAAATGAGATATGATTTAGTGGTGGCTGACTTTTTCTGATTTCTTGCTTTCTCATATGTCTTCAAATAAATTTGTTGCTCAAAATGTTTTAACTGCAGGCTGAGGTTGTTGCTGCAGACGAGAAAGAGACCAACGATGTGAGGGCCACACTAAACCTGGGTCACACTTTTGGGCATGCCATCGAAACAGCTACCGGTTATGGGACATGGTTGCATGGGGAAGCTGTGGCAGCAGGGACTTGCATGGCAGCAGATCTGTCCTACAGGCTGGTGAGTGAAGGCCATGCATGAGACTGCAGACCTGTCTTCGAGGCTCCTAACTGAATGCGAGGTATGGCAGTACGCCTGTCTCTAAGGCTGTTGATTGAAAACCATGTTTACCATATAAACATGGAAGGCTGGAAGGCAACAACATGAGATCAAGGGCAGTTGGCTTGGACATCTCATCATCATTATCACTGAAATAAGAACATGAGCAGTTGGCTTGGACATCTCATCATCATTATCACTGAAATAAGAACATGAGCAGTTGGCTTGGACATCTCATTATCATTATCACTGACATGGCTAGATGTTGAAAGTGATCATATAGGACTACCTGAACCATCAAGGCGTAGTGTTTACATTCCTAATGACACGGAATAATATACTGTCATAAAGGGTTGGATTGATGGTGCTCTGAGGGACCGTACTGTGGCATTGTTGGCTCGTGCACGACTGCCCATTGCACCTCCTGCTACCATGACAAATGCCCAGTTCCGCTCTCTCATGGCTGTCGACAAGAAGGTAGCTGCTGGGAAACTAAGACTGGTCCTGCTGAAGGGCGCACTGGGTGGGTGTGTGGTGACAGGGGAATTTGATGCCGAGAAGCTAGAAGAGACTTTGGAGCACTTTTGTAGCAAGAAATGATACAGTGGTCATCAGGAAGTGCGCTTGCAAGGATCTGATCTATCAACATTGTTGCCTAGCTCATCATCATCATTATCTCCCCTCGTCTATCTTATCATGCTGCCGCACCTGATTCCATATTATGAATTGAGGCAAGCATGTTCTATGTTTAGGCGTGTAATACTCCCTGTTTTATGTCATGATTTTTAAATGGTATCATCGACCTCTTAGACCGCCTGTCTTCTGCTCATAAACGCACCTGATCGTACAAACAACATCAAGTGAGGAGACAAGGCCCTACATGACAGGTCATATATGATGTGTTGAGACATAGTTGTAAATTTGATTTTGTTTCCAGTTAGTAGTCTCTGACAAAATGTGAAAACTTTGTCAAGAAAGTTGCCATACAGACGTATAATCTGCACTCAATCATGATGTAACAATTCGCTTAAAAATAAAAATACGGTTAAAAAGAGTTTAAAAAATTAATAGCATCTTGATAAAATCCTAAGAATGACTAGCCACGTCTGTAATAATCGTCTAGCACATTCCTGTCATGCAGTAATGTCAGCAATTATTATCCACGCCTCATTAGTCCCACCAGAGCTCACAATCCTTATGCTGAAACGAAGGAGATTGGAAATCTAATGTCACACAAGGATACCTACCCACTAATCACAGGATTCCTGACTGCCTGTTGAAATTGTTTATTAACAACATACACGGACATAACAATGACCACAAACTATCATACATTCTTCCAAGGATGCTGCTTAATAAGCGCAGAAACTCTGTCAGCAGCACTCTTTTTACCAAATGAAGCCATACTTCATGTTTATACTGAACAAGACATCGATTCTTAGATTTTTTTGTTGTTTGAATATGTCCCAACATCGAAATCAAAGACTGTGACTGCAGACTCCTCAAAGTGACACCCCTCTCAGGCGGTGACTAGTACAGCTGGCACAGCGTAAGTTTCAGCCACACCTCGGTGCCTTAGCCCTGTAGTCTCCCCTCGTGGGCTTGCCAGGTCATTGGAAGTGGAAGCAGACCCCTGTTGCAGCAGCAGTGTCCTCTCCACCTGGATACAAATGTAAACTCATCATAAAATTGTTGCAGCAGGCATATTTTGTACATAGAAGCACAAAGAGGTGAAGCCAATATAACGATTTAAGCCGCATCAGTGAATCGTTATGTGTGCATTTGATTTGTTCCGACCACATATTATGGTTGGAACAATGCTGTGTGCAATGTTAGCGGCTTATCCAAGATCCATGTCACATTATATGAAATGGTTAAGCATTATGCAGAGCTTCATTATCAGGAAGGTTGTTAATTCCCAATTCCCAATTTGTCCTTGTAGATGTCCCTACATGTACGTATTAACTTCACAAACAGGCAGATGTAAAAGTAGTCCTATGGTAATCATGGAAAACATCTTTCACCGAGCATTAATTATGAACATATGAAACTTGCATGAGGTATGATGCACCTTGAGCTCCTTGCATCAGGTATGATGTACCTTGAGCTCCTTGCATCAAGTTTTACTAAGTTTATACTCCATGCAACAGGTAGCATGACTCATCTACTACACCATGCAACAGGTATGACCCACCTTGTGTTCCAGATAATCCCTCATTTCATAGTCCACATGAACATATGCACGTTCAACGTTATCAAGCCCTTCAACCTGGAATTCAGAACATTAAAAAAAACAGCTCAAGAAGAGAGAGATTTAAATGTGAGACTTGTTTGCTCAAAAACTTGCACATGTTTTCAGGCTAATCAAGTATGAGCTCATGCAAATAAGCGCTGACCAGTGTTTTCAGCACATCCTCCTGTTTCAGTACAGCTCTAAACAGCGCTCATTCACTGTGACTTCACATCAGAGGACCCACCTTGTGTTGCAACTCCATAGCAACATCATGAGATATTTGAAGTGTGGTTTCGCGACTCATCACCACCTCTATCTCCACCATATACCGCTGTCCAAAACTGAGGGTTATCAGAACACTGGGGTGTAAAAAACTGATTATCTCACATGAGCAAGTTGGAAGCCAACGGTATATTATGCTAATTAATGCAGTATGGAAGCCGATCTTTATTCAGTTCAGTGCATGCATTGCTGCTATTCAGTCTATCCTTAGGGGCTTGTTACTGGTTTATGAGTGACCTGTTAGCATGGAAACCCTGATTCTCAAGGCAAAAGTAAATGTGATTGAAGTGACTCACTGACAAGCCAGAACTCTGTCCAAAGTCATAGGACTCATAGTGTGACTCACTGATAAGCCAGAACTCTGTCCAAAGTCATACCCTCATAGTGTGACTCACTGATAAGCCAGAACTCTGTCCAAAGTCATACCCTCATAGTGTGACTCACTGATAAGCCAGAACTCTGTCCAAAGTCATACCCTCATAGTGTGACTCACTGGTAAGCCAGAACTCTGTCCAAAGTCATAGGACTCATAGTGTGACTCACTGATAAGCCAGAACTCTGTCCAAAGTCATAGGACTCATAGTGTGACTCACTGATAAGCCAGAACTCT
>BEGY01000103.1:58604-152873 GCA_002335675.1 Chlamydomonas eustigma | reverse complement strand
CTGTAATTCCAACAATGTGAGACACCTACAAAATGATCAAAACAATGTGAGACACCTACAAAATGATCAAAACAATGTGAGACACCTACAAAATGATCAAAACAATGTGAGACACCTACAAAATGATCAAAACAATGTGAGACACCTACAAAATGATCAAAACAATGTAAAAGCTTTCATGATCATAATCAGGAAAAGCTGGTGAAGGCAGGAAATGTCACTCAAAGCCATCAAGTGCACAGATGTCCAGAGACTGGTCAATTGCAGGTACATGTTGACAACATGCCTAGGTCCAGGCTTGTTTAGACGGCTGTTGCAATAGTGTGATGTCGCATGCCAATAATTCAATGTCAAGACCCCGCATCATTCCTAATGCAACATTAGACCCATGCACAGCATGTAATACATATCTCCTCTGTGTGAGAATCCAAATGGTATCTTGCAATGCATAATATTTCTCCTTTAGAATGTGGCTTTATTATCATGTCATTAATTTGCTAGAGTTTCTCATGCATGCTCCTGCGTGATCTGATACCAGTTATACTGTTCATACCTCTTGTTGTGTGATCTGATACCAGTTATACTGTTTATACCTCTTGTTGTGTGATCTGATACCATTTACACCTCTCATACCTGTTCTGGTGTGATCTAGTACCACTTACACCTCTCATACCTGTTCTGGTGTGATCTAGTACCACTTACACCTCTCATACCTGTTCTGGTGTGATCTAGTACCACTTACACCTCTCATACCTGTTCTGGTGTGATCTGACACCATTTACACCTCTCATACCTGTTCTTGTGTGATCTGACACCACTTACACCTGTCATACCTGTTCTTGTGTGATCTGACACCACTTACACCTGTCATACCTGTTCTGGTGTGATCTGGTACCAGTTATATACCGCTCATACCTGTTCTTGTGTGATCTGGTACCAATTATACAAGATGTAAAGGGAGATGAGGATGCCACCTGTGGCATCTAACCACCAAACCTGCAAACACATCAAACATCAGAATGTGTAAGCTTGGACAATCTGTGCGTATGAGCAGGTCATTATGTACACACTAGAGAAAGCGAAGGAGTAGTAGCATTTTGAGGATCAAAGGTAGAGAGATGAGGATGAAAAGCAAGTCAAGCTATTTCTCATATATGAAGCTGCAGCGTTTTGACCTTGGCAGGTAGCATGGGTTATAGTCAGGTCATGAGAATTAGCTTTCTGGCTTTTAGAATATAGTAAGTGTATGGTTGGTACATTAAACTATAGCATTCTGACCTTTGGAACATAGAAGGCTATGGTAGGTCCTATGATTCCTGCAATGTTGCTGACCACGTCATTCCAGTGGTCCTCAGCCAAAGCCAGCATGGCCAGTGAGTGGGCACTCAGCCGCCGGCAGTACAGCCATAATGCCAGCTTCAAAACACTTGCACCTCCTATGATGCTGCAAAGGTGAAGGTGGATCGAATAAGTGGTTGAGAGGTTAAGGAGCAGCAGCTGTGATTGCGGCAAACCTGAATCTCACTTCATATTTGTCAAAGCAGCAGATAGGCTCTCTAAACTGACTATTCTGAGCAGTACACATCATGGTGCAAAGCAGGGTCACCCAGAAAGCAATGAGGGTTGCATCTAAGAGGTCAGAATAAGCCATACATCGTGATTACAGCTCACCAGTAAAGAGAGATACCAACATTCAGGCCCGGTAAATCTCCTGAAATCAGTTGAATGAAAAGTTAGCATTTTTTAAATGCTCTAGCATATGAGAATCTAGGAGATGAATACTTCTTGACATGGCCAATGTTGGGTGGAATCTCAATATGAGGTAAACACTACATGGCATGGCCTTGGTTGGTTGGTATCTCAATATGAGGTAAACACTACATGGCATGGCCTTGGTTGGTTGGTATCACAGAAACCAAAGGTCAATGCAATAAGTAGCTATGAAATGATGCAGCTAGGCAGTTAAAATTCTGGTTTAAGCTACAATCATATTGTGGAGGTGCCATGCAGTAGGCCTTTAGGCTCTCCACTTGCAGTGCTTTCACGCATAATGACAACTCATGAACGAGATGCCTGTGGCGCTCATGGCAATATATTCATGTAGATATTACCATGTGCAAGTCCGTTCACCAGCACTCCAATGCATTCTCTTATGACTAGGACTGTTGCACAGGACATGATCATGGCGCATGCCAGTACTGCTATGGTCTCTAGTCTGGAGCGTCCAGTGGGATAGTTGGGGTGCCAACGGTTAGCGTTCCTGAACAGTGCAGAATGTGTAAGCTGATATAATGGCTTCATATAGCTTAAACGGATATAATAGCTTGGGGAACAAAATTGCGGTCTTCAGGATACATGAAAATATTAATGAAGTAAAATGCACATGGAAATGGCTTCATGCGTACATACATGTACCTACCTGGATGCTAATGCAACGAAGGCTTGTGAGAGTAAATCCACCACGCTGTCGATTGCTGAAGCCAGAACAGAATAGGATTGAGAGATAACAAAAGCGGCGATCTTAGCTCCAAGAAGGACGATATTTACTGCCCAGGAGGCGTTCATTCCTATTCGGGCTTGACGCTCTATTTCAGCGCTATCAGCGCTTGATTGTTCGTGGCGGTCCATAATTCTGAAACTCAGACCCGAGGGAGAGCTCGGTAGGGGACCCTGCAGACATTTCTATACCTCAGGTAAGAAAGGTACTTACGGGCATGATTATCACTCACTTCGCCTGCTTGTGTCATACTGTTTACTCAAAATGCAATTTATACAACTGCAAATAAGTAATAAAGTACACATAGTTAAAGATCCCACACTTCCGAGTTTTCCACAGTAGATATATGAATCATCTTTGATTCCTGAGCCAAAATCAAAGCCATTCGCTATCGGTCTCAGCCATTGCCATACTCGTGGCAGGCTTCAGAAAGCCCAAGCTCATCCTGTGCTCATCAGTTTTTGTAGGTAGATGTGCTTAACACATGCTGCACTGTTCAGAATCAAAAAAAACATGCAAGCATGTAAATTGCTGATTGCAACTATCTTAAGGTTTTCCTGTTTACAGTTCTGTATACTGTCTGAGTACCTGAACTATCTCAGAGTACGATTTAATTGAAGTGGACCTGATAATTCTATGATCTACTCCTATAATTTGAATTGCAGTCTGCATTCTTGCAGCATTGTACAAAACTTCTTAGCTTTTGACGCCTGTCAACTATCATGCAGCTACTGCTGGTTGTCGTCATTGTCACCTGCTGTCTCACCACTACACTTCATCCTGAAAGTTTCATCCCACATCGAAGCGTTTTAATGCAAGGTTGAAGCTGATATCTGTATACCTTCGAATTATGCTTCATCTTTGCTTAAGTCGTAACAATTTGTTGCTGGTCTCGCATAATGATACTGCAGCTGCAGACAGCTGCTCGCTTCGCTCCTCCTTCAAGAATAAACTTTTAATTGACAAGGTTCATTTTCCTTTCTTGAAGGTAGCGAGAGTAAAGAATGGTTTATTAATAAGTACCGTGTCAGCCATGACTCATCAGCGAGCAGACGACGTAGAGTCGGGGCAGCAGCAGAGTCTGCTCTGCAGAGATACATCATGCGAGTTTGGCATCACACGGAACAAGCTTGTGAATATTATAGAGGCCAAAATTTTGGATCCTGACGACTTGAATAGCCCCTACTTGAATGTTGATATCCTTGCTGTGCAACTGGTGACATCTACCAAAACAGGGATAGCCACTGCTCATGATGATCTACAAGCAGTGCCTCCACCCTCAACAAGCAGGCAGAAGAAGATTACACAGCATGGTATGATGAGGGCAGATGGCCAAAAACAGTACCTGCGTCATCAGCAGGCGTGCAAGAGTTTAAATGGTTTGAGAGAGCTTGAGTTTGGAGTCAATCGACTGCCTGAGCCTCCAAGAGTGACCATTTTGGATTTCATAAGAGAAGCTATCCAAGTGAGAATCAGTAGGCCCACAGATGAGACCAGCAGGTTCATTATGACGACAGTCGAGCAGATAAAGCTTAATTCATGTTATCATTGCGACTCTTCAAAACCTTAGATTTTGGCAATTTTCATAATCTTGGCACTGCTGCTGAACTCTCTTTCGTCAAACGCTCAATAAGTTCATGAGCTTCTTCCTTAGATCATCACCTTGCTTGTTTTTCAAGTACTCTGTACAGTGCAAGCGGGACTGCCTGCTGACTATGTCCGGTAGCTGCTCATTCATTTAAATATAAGAGCCGCTTCCATGTTAGCTAACATAATGTCACTGATGACACTACTTTCTCAATCTCTACCTCACTATTTAAGATATTTGTCATGTTTGTTAAGAATTATGTCCATACATTGGTACTAACCAGCAGAGGCGGTGCTGCTGATTCATCATCAGCTCCATTATTACCGATTTGCTCAGGATATAATTATTGGAGAGCACTAGTGCAGACCTCGGCTCTATTTATTTATGATGTGCATCCAGGACACCACCATCAGGGTCCTCATGGCAGCAGGTGCCTTGTCCTTGGGACTCTCAGCTATACAGCAGCAAGGCACCACCATTCATGTCAATGCTGGGACTAACTTGCTTGGCCAGAATACTGCCATCGTAATTGAAAAAGCACTCCAGAGCATAGATGCAACAACCCTTTCCGCCCCCACAGCAGCTGAAACATCATCAGCATGTATGCCGGCTGCTGCATCATCCAGCAACTCATCCATGGTACTAGCAGCAGCAGTAGCCGAAGTCAGTAGGGGCATGAGCAACAACAGTAGTCCTAGTCAAGAATGGATTGAGGGCATTGCTATTCTGGCAACTGTAGCAGTGGTGGTCGGAGTGAGTTCCGCAACTAACTACCAGAAGGAGGTCAAGTTTAGGGAACTGAATTCTGTCAAAGAGGATGTCCAGGTAGGCAGCATACCTGTCTAACCTGTCGGATAGCAGCAGGTAAACATTCTGCAGATTACCATGCATACTGTCAAGTTGTTGCAGAACTTTACGGAAGTCCCTTGCCAACAAATTATCACATAATCCAAACGAGTCTCTCCTCAAATGATCAATGTCGTCAAATTCGTTCTATCTGCTTGATTATTAGCTTCATGCGTTTTGAATCAGTGCCGCGTGGTGCGAGATGGTGTGGATACGAAGTTGAGCATGTATGAGCTGTTGGTGGGGGACCTGCTGGTCATAGAGACAGGAGACATGATACCCGCGGACTGTGTGGTCTGTGATGGAAGGTTCAAGTGAGGCATTATATCTGAATCATATCCCTACTGTTTGTCATGTCTGTTGCACTTCACAATTTGAAGAGAGCAGCAGGCACATGATAACTAATTTAACCTCAGATTCTTAGCTGCTGTCAACATTCATGTTTGCAGAGCGGCCCTGAGTCAGCTTTACAGAGAGAGTTAATGATGCAGTCAGTTTTCCTCTTGCAGCTCAGGGCTCATCTGATCATGCTTTTATGAAATGATGACTCCAATACAGCGTTGCAATTAGCAGCGGCTGTGGATGCTTGTTAAAAGGCTGTATGATGAGACAAGAAGCTCAAGACTGCTGTTAGTTCACTGGAAATTCAGTTCAGAACCATGACAATGTTGTGTCGTAGGGTGAAGTCGTGGTATTGATTTGATGACTGATGATGAGGTACTACTTTGTGCACATGTCTTGAGAGCAGGGTGGATGAGAGCCACATGACGGGGGAGTCTGACGATATCACCAAGGTAAGTAGAGCGATGGTAATGTTTCAGCTGTCCAGTTCAGTTCAGTTAAGTTAAGTTCTGTTACTGTAGTTCTTGACAACTGCAAAAAGCTCGCTACGTCTCAATATAGTCAATAATCCTCATATTTAGTACTTTTAGCAATCACTAGAAGGCTGGTCGTTACATCTGCGGTTAACAGGTGCGCTCCTCAGTGCTCCTGTCGGGCTCTAAGGTCCTGGAAGGATATGGGCATGCCCTGGTGGTAGCTGTGGGCATGTCCTCTCAGCAGGGGAAGATCAGTTGCAGCCTTCTTGCCACACCTGGAAGACTGGACTCAGATACCTTGCAAGAAGGAGATCACCGTGGCGGTGATGATGATGAAAGCAGGGTTTATGAACCCTTCTGGGTCAGGTCTGATGGTGGAGATTCTACGGATGATGAAGACCGCAGGATCAGCAGGTCTCACGAAGACTCTCCTACGACATCAGCAGATGGAAGCAGGCCTAGGGATTATAAACAGGCTGCAGGCAGCACTAGTGTTAAGAGCAGTAATAGAGTTAAAGCTGGTGGGGATATGCTAGGCAAGACCACCATCTTGACCCAGAAGCTGGATGAGTTGGCCAGCCAGATTGGTGCGGCAGGAATGTTAGCTGCAATCAGTGTCCTTGCGATCAATTGGACCAGCTACACTATGCAGGAGCTGAGTCATCATGCCAGCAACCTGGCGGATGTGGAGCATGTCCAGGTCTGTTAGGTCAGTGCTAGTATCAAACATCAGTACGGCTTTTTATTCGGGCTCTTTCAGGTCTTTTCTTAACTTGAGCTGAATCTCAGTTGTTTTTTAGTTACTGGTATTATTTTGCCTTGCTTGCAAAATCTCTTGATGAAGCCAGCACATGGATTACCACCTTTCATAGTAGACTCATCTCAATCATCACTGCCGCCACATATAATTCATATTGCATGCTGCTTCCTGCTGTGACATTCATGACGATCTCACCATTGAACTTGATTCATGACTGTTTCTACGGCTTCAGTACTAATTATGCCAACATGAAAATGATGTATATTGCTCTTTATTCTTGGCCGTCCGTCTTACCCATAATCTATGCACTATGCAGCACTACCTGCATAGTCTCATCCTAAGTGTGACCATCCTTGTGGTGGCAGTTCCTGAGGGCCTGCCCCTGGCAGTTACCCTAGCCTTGGCCTTCAGTGTGCAGCGAATGCTAGCTGATAATAATCTGGTCAGGTGTGTCCTTATTACTACTATTACTACTGAGCATTTGATCTGATAACTAGAATAACTACCTGCTGTCGGTCATGAGGTGTGCTCAATTGTAGAGCTTGCTAGCTGATAATAACCTGCTGATCTGGCGTGTTAGTCATAATCGGCTGACCTACTGATATCTCATCATGACTACGAAAATTGTAATAACCAGATTGATTATCTATGTTGTCTGAGAGATCTTCTGATCCGTCGTCTGATAAAAATAATTTCCAGAGAGCAGCATTGACCTGACAATACTGACAACCTTACTCCCGTCGTACAACTCTTCATACATACATAACAGGCATCTGGATGCTTGTGAGACAATGGCCTGTGCTACGACCATCTGCACGTAAGTGCCAAAATAACTCATTATGATGTTGGGGTCAAGATACTGCATGCACTTACATTGATGTTTCCTCACAGTAATGAAAATGATGACGATGTGCATAAAGCATCATACATGCTGGTGTTTGATCTGTGAACTATGTGAACCTGGGATGATTCGGGTACTGACCCTGCTAAGGTAATTAGGGCGGGGGGTCCTATCATCGTAGGTACTATGTTGAGATCAGATGAAGGCAATCATGATTAGCAGTCCTGAGTCTGATCGGTGACTGTAGTACTGCTCAATGATGTGTTAGCTGCAGATTCAACAAATCAATCATGAACCAGCATCACAGAAGCGGTACCGCGGCTGTGTAATCATATGTGTCCATGGACGTAGTTACATTTGCAACTTAAAATTCAACATCATTGAAGATAGTATGTTCAGCATGTTCAGATGGGCATTGAAGATAGATAAGCATATTCAGATGGGCATTGAAGATAGATAATAAGCATATTCAGATGGACATTGAAGATAGATAATAAGCATATTCAGATGGACATTGAAGATAGATAATAAGCATATTCAGATGGGTATTGAAGATAGATAATAAGCATATTCAGATGGACATTGAAGATAGATAATAAGCATATTCAGATGGGCATTGAAGATATATAATAAGCATATTGAGATGGACATTGAAGATAGGCAAGCATATTCAGATGGGCATTGAAGATAGATAATAAGCATATTCAGATGGACATTGAAGATAGATAATAAGCATATTCAGATGGGCATTGAAGATAGATAAGCATATTCAGATGGGCATTGAAGATAGATAAGCATATTTAGATGGGTATTGAAGATAGATAATAAGCATATTCAGATGGGCATTGAAGATAGATAATAAGCATATTCAGATGGGCATTGAAGATAGATAATAAGCATATTCAGATGGGCATTGAAGATAGGCAAGCATATTCAGTATATTCAGATGGGCATTGAAGATAGGCAAGCATATTCAGTATATTCAGATGGGCATTGAACATTTATCATTAACCTTCTGCCCATGGGCCTGCAGTAGGTGAATGCATGTTCAGCAATATCCATATCTTGAAACAAAATAAGTGTTGTACATTTGTAGTTAATAATGCCATGTTTCTTCTCAGTGATAAGACAGGAACACTCACTTGCAACGACATGACAGTGGTCAAGCTCTCAACTGGAGGCGGAATGAGCTATAAGGTCGCACATGCTGCCCATCAAGACCTAGTAGAGATAATGAACTATGCAGCTGCTCATATAAGCCCAGGAGGAGGTGCATGGGCAGCTTCAGGTGTGACAATGCTGCCTGTGCAGTAACTCAAAGTCTTCAAATCCTGCTGCCTTCTTAACTCCTACCAGCTGCTTTATTAACTCCTACTAGTTGCCTTATTAACTCCGACTAGTTGCCTTGATTTCTTTCCTAGCCGGTCAAGATTGAGTTGCATGAGACCTCCTGTAGTATGGTCGAGATCTTAAAGCTGTCTTTAAGTTCTAAATCTTTTATAACAAGCGTTGAAAGTGATAAGGTCAAAAACCATGAAACCTCATTATCAGTATGGGAGCACTATGAAGAAGAGGATGATATGATGGCCTTGTGTTTAGGGTTTAGGGTTTAGGGTTTAGGATATGATGGCCTTGTGTTTAGGGTTTAGGGTTTAGGATATGATGGCCTTGTGGCGGTTGGAAATGGATGATGATTCTCCGAGTCGCTCTACTCATCAAGCTCATGTAATCCACTTAGAGGATAGCAATGTCAATATGAAAGGGCCTACGCTGGGGCTCTCAATCAAAACCAACTGCTCACACCCTCAAGACAGTGACATCAATGAAATGGATGAGGCGGCCACAGGGCTTAGCTCATCAACAGCAGGGTTCAGGAGCACTAGCATTGTTGACCCTGCCTGTACTAGTACAATCAATGATGTGCATGTAATCGAAGGAGATGATAATGACTCAGACCACAGCAACCAGAGCATCAGGCACAATAACGCGCCGCCTGAGGAGACTGCCTGCAATGACAAGGTGGCTACGACTGCAGCAGGATATCACGACATGCAAAAGGCTGCGGGATTGCCTCAGTTCATGAAGGTAGATCTTTGAGTTTTTGAGCTCATCATTGACGCTTCTATATCAGCAGTACGATGTGCTGAATAAAAGAATTAGCCCTTCTGCCTCGCACATGAGACAGGAGTTTTGTCAATGTTTGAAAGCCAGCATGAATTCTGAGTTAAATTAATGAAAGGTCAACTTACACTGACCAGCCGGGAAGTACTGCAGGGCTCACTTCTATGACTCTGCCCAGCCGGGAAGTACTGCAGGGCTCACTTCTATGACTCTGCCCAGCCGGGAAGTACTGCAGGGCTCACTTCTATGACTCTGATCAACTACGTGCTAAATGCTTTATCTTATGCCCATTACTGCCTCGTCAACCACAGGATCTGATCATCTCAAACATCAACCTCAACTCAACAGCAACATCCATACTACGGACTGATGTTGGACAGTTAGGACTGCACGCCACTACGCATACTAGTCAACCTCAACCTCAACATACAGGCAATGGGCATAGTGATCAACATCGCCACCTAGTTCATGAGAGGTCTGGTAATCGTACTGAGTGCGCCATGCTTGAGTTTGCGCAGCACTTGTTGGGGAGGGAAGCTGCACAGAAGCTGGACCTGGTGGCTGAAAGATCTCAGGCTCTCATGGTGAATCTAGGAACTTGTGATTTTGATCCGCCTGCGGAACATACATAAAGCTCTTTCTGATTCTTTAGAAGAAATCACCCATGTAGTCATCATGACGAAGGAGGAGGAGCACTGATCCACAACTTTTAATTGTTCTGCAATTCAGGTATTTCCTTTCACGTCTGAGAGAAAACGCATGAGCACGCTTGTAGCCATAAGAACTCCGGCAGCAGCGGAGGTAGTAGGTGGCAACTTCACAGGTGATACAGCAGTTGCTACAACGGCCTCTACAGCAAGAGATGTAACGGCGGTAGCTGATGCTGAAATACAACTGCCACAGCAGGTGCTCATCCATGAAGGAGGCAGCAGCAGCAGAGGGGCACCTGATTATCATCCACAGCAAGAGGCAGGCGGTGACATCGATGTCCCCGCCTGCAGTGGTGGCCACTGCTGTGAGCTTATCAGCTGCAGAAAGGCACCCTCATCATACAGACTGTACGTCAAGGGAGCACCAGAGTATGTCCTGAAACTTTGCAACTGGCAGGTAGTAATAATAAGGATGACCTGTTGTCATAATAATAGTAATCATCACAAATTATGTATGTTTCCTGCTGGATGTTGTACCTAAATCAAGTAGTAGTCAGGGTAGTACCCTAGTCAGGGCTCATAATCAATGAATTACTGAGTTGTGAAGGAATTATGTTTCATCAGCGTCGACCGCAACTACCGCAACTTGTAACTTCCGCAAGCAGGAATAATAATATCTTGACTTAATAATGGGTCATCATCCTTGCATTATGGTCATGTCTTACTATATTCATGCATGGTCATGTCTTACTATATTCATGCATGGTCATGTCTTACTATATTCATGCATGGTCATGTCTTATATCCATACATGGTCATGTCTTACATTCATGCATGGTCATGAACTGGCAGGATTATTGGTGCTTATGTAGTGCTATGCGGTGCACGACGTATATAGAGCAGTATAGGATAGATACGATGACCATTATGAAGCCCTCTTTGTCCTGGTACTGCACCAGAGTATTCTGCATTATGGCTCTTCCAAATACTAGCCTACTCTTTATAACTTATTGACTCCGCCTGACAACTTGAAAACGGCACTACTTTAGCTGAATGCCTGCGGCATTTGTCTGCCACTGAGAGATGTTGATCGAGAGGGCTTGTTAAGGCGCCTAGCGGCCGGCGACCATAATCATGAACATGATGCAGAGAGCTTTTTAGGCAGTACCTGGCAGGGACTGCGTACTTTGGTGTTGGCGTACAGAGATGTCACCTACCAAGAATTGATAGCGCAACCGCAGCTGGTAGGTTTGTAGTCTGAATGCTGATCTTGGACCATAAAGTACATAAAGTCTGCAGCTCACTTATTAAAAGTACATACATTGATAATGTAAATTGTTAGCGGCTAATAGTCAGCGGCCTCTGTCGTGACTAGATACCACTGCTATGTCATCATGCCGCAATCCTCCTGACTTCTTGTCCTGACGTCATGCTCAATTACGAAATTTGCAGGTATCACAACTGGCACTACCATCTGCTGCTGCAGGTCTCACAACTGGCACTACCATCTGCTGCTGCAGGTCTCACAACTGGCACTACCATCTGCTGCTGCAGGTCTCACAACTGGCACTACCATCTGCTGCTGCAGGTCTCACAACTGGCACTACCATCTGCTGCTGCAGGTCTCACAACTGGCACTACCATCTGCTGCTGCAGGTATCACAACTGGCACTGCCATCTGCTGGAGTTCAGGATATTTCGGCAGATGAACCTTCCATTCATTATGATCCTGGCTATTCAGATGAGACTATGATGGGGCCGCAGAGGTTGGAGCAAGATCTTGTATTTGTGGCTGCTGTAGGGATTCAGGTAGTTTGTGGCTGCTGTAGGGATTCAGGTAGCGAGGCTGGAGCTCATCTCTTATTTGCCTGCTGCTCCGTGCTCTCATTGTTGTTGCAATTATAATCTGCTACATGGGGACACTCGTAACCCGCCTAAACCCTTACATGCAGTAGGCATCTATCTGTATACAGAGAGACCTCACTACCTTTATTGCTGCCATCAATATGAGCTGACACAGCTAGGCAGGCCCTAGCCGCAATGCATGAGCCTGCTAGATTGTTCTTAGGTTGGCCAACTACCTAGGCTACCTAGGCTACCTAGGCTACCTAGGCTACCAAGGCTACCTAGGCTACCTAGGCTACCTAGGCTACCAAGGCTACCTAGGCTACCTAGGCTACCAAGGCTACCTAGGCTACCAAGGCTACCTAGGCTACCTAGGCTACCTAGGCTACCAAGGCTACCAAGGCTACCTAGGCTACCTAGGCTACCAAGGCTTCCAAGGCTACCTAGGCTACCTAGGCTACCTAGGCTAGCGTAGTGTCGGCTGCTCCTAGTTAAGATTGTATCAGTTGCAGTACATATTTTTCAATATTTTGTCTGGAAGCTAATGAACTGCTGTATATTTGACGATATTATATGCAAACTATTTTTATGCAATTATCTTTTTCTTATAGTTGGTAGTTCTTATCTTGCTGCCATGATGCCTGCCTACTTCAAGTAGGTTTGGCTTGCAGCAGTCTCATCAATGCTAAATTATAGTTGGTGTAGTTGGTGCTTATTACATGTTGAGCTGCCATTACATAATTGCATGGTGCAGCATTTGCATCATTGCATGACGTGCTGCGGCGCCCTTGCCTACCGCCTGCTTTAGTCCATGTTTCCCCTGAGTCCATGTTTCCCCTGAGTCCATGATGTTTCCCCTGAGTCCAGGATCCTCTGAGGGCTGATGTTCCTGCAGCCATTGCCAAGTGTCAGAGGGCGGGCATTACGGTAGGGTGCTGACTGGACTCAACATTGAGCTCACCTCATCATCTTTAACTCATCAGGAATCACTAATAGTTCATGAAGCAGAAGAGTAAAACTAGTAAAACATCACATATACATGATGTACAGTGCAATATCAGCATGCACAATGGCATTATCATTATCACTGCAGTATCAGCATGCACAATGGCATTATCATTATCACCGCTGCAATTTCAGCATGTACAATGGTATCATTATCACTGTACAGCGAATAATACCTTGTGTATTCAACTACTCAGCAGATTGAAGCATAGCAATAAACACCCTGAGCTTTCTCTACTTCTTGAATATTTACTCCTTCTGTATACCTGCTAGGTGCGCATATTGACAGGGGATAACACCCTGACTGCGGCTAGCATTGCAAAGGAATGTGGTATCCTGTCAGCCTCCACTAATATCCAGGATTCTATCAAGGAGAGTACATCGCTGTACGTGTGCCTCAATAGCGAAGAACTAAAGGACCAAAGAGATGAGAAAGAAGAAAATGAGGCTTCAGGTAGAACTAGCTTCAGGTAGAACTAGCTTCAAGTAGAACTAGTAGCTTCAGGTACAAGTAGCTTCAGGTAGAACTAGCTTCAGGTAAAGCTAGCAGGTGGGTCATAATATCTTATATGTCTTATCTGCTGGCTATTTAATGCTTAGTGCTTACTAGTAGAGTTTAGTGCTTACTACCTAGTGGGATTAGTAGGGCGGAATCTGACTTTTCTGAAGGAATGAACCGTCAGTAGAGCTTGTAAGGATGTGAGGTCTTGGATTTTTATACGTCTTGATCTCTCATATCTCATTATGCCTGCTTATTATTATGAAGATATGGCACCGACCTCATCAACAGAGACCTCATCACCGTCTTCGGCTGTGGATAATCGACTCCTGGATGATCAGTTTGATAATGAGAGTGATGATCATGTCGGTAGTGATGATGATCATGATCAATCTAGTCATCAGAGGACAACATCAACTGCAGTGGCTGAAGGACACAGACATCATCAGAGGACAACATCAACTGCAGTGGCTGAAGGACACAGTCATCAGAGGACAACATCAACTGCAGTGGCTGAAGGACACAGTCATCAGAGGACAACATCAACTGCAGTGGCTGAAGGACACAGACATCATCAGAGGACAACATCAACTGCAGTGGCTGAAGGACACAGTCATCAGAGGACAACATCAACTGCAGTGGCTGAAGGACACAGTCATCAGAGGACAACATCAACTGCAGTGGCTGAAGGACACAGTCATCAGAGGACAACATCAACTGCAGTGGCTGAAGGACACAGTCATCAGAGGACAACATCAACTGCAGTGGCTGAAGGACACAGTCATCAGAGGACAACATCAACTGCAGTGGCTGAAGGACACAGTCATCAGAGACCACACTCGGCAGCACTGCACAATATGTTGGAGGAATTGTGCCCCTCATCAGAGCTGATCATGGAGGCTTCACACTTCAAGCAGCTTGTAGGCCTCACGTCCAAAATACCTGTTATTGGCTCTCATCAGCAGCAGACGGGTGCCATTAACAACCCTCCACTCCAGACTGCGAACTATAGTGTTGACAAGCAAGATTTCAGGTAGTGATTTTAGTACAGGGAGCCCCATTATGATTTTAATACAGGGAGCCCCATGAATCAAACATGAATCATAATCACGGTGCTTCTCAACACTGCCTTTCAAATATGATGCCTAGACCTGATGATGGCTTATTCCTGTGAGTTGTGAGTGAGGGTAGTGAGGTAAAAAAGGGAAAAGCAGGCCTTATTGAGGACATAAAAGTACCTGCTGCTGATACGTGTAGCTGCTGCTCTAGCTGCTCACATAAGTGAAGTTGGGATTTTAAAAATGTTCAAAACAATACTTTCCAGCAGATGATGAAATAGTGTATTACAAATTACCTCCATTACCATGATTTTTATGATTATTCATCCTCATTCCTCACTGACAGTATCTTGTGGCCACGCCTTAGAGTCCTAGGTCGCTGTCTGCCTCAAGACAAACTGCTGATTGTGTCACTCCTGAGACAGGTGAGCGTTATTTAGTACTGTTGATTGTGTCACTCCTGAGGCAGGTGAGTGTTATTTAGTAGTTAGGCTGCATATATAAACAGACCAGGTAGTAGGTCTCTCCTCTCAGGGAACAAGATTTGGGTCATGCTGAAATATGATGACAGAGCTGTAGACAGCCGAGTCCTGAAACATAAGCACATTGCTAAGGTTTACTTTTAAGACACATTCCGTAATAAAATAGCTACACTCCAAATAACAGAATGCTTTAAGCAGACTTGGTGCATGTCTTGCAGTTGCGAGAGGCTCAGAGTACGCATGAATTGGGGGAGCAGGTTGGAGCAGGCAGTCCTATTAACAGAAGTAGTCGACAGGGAACACCAATATGTACAGAGGAGGTGATTGCAATGACAGGTGAGGAGGCATTTAGAATATGTGGAACCTTTTGTACAGCTGCAGCCTCTGATTAGAAACTGTTGTGCTTATCAAAAAAATAAGTATGGAACCTCAAACATGGTGCAAAACAAACAGCATCTCTCAGTCCCAAAGTGTCTTTGGAGACAGCAGCAGAATATTGTTCAGTAGGTATTAAAGGATGCGGAGAGCATAATTATGTTTTGTTCAAGGGTATACAGTGCTACTACTATTAACATATTTATTTAAGTTCAGATTTTGCAGTTTTCTGTCACAGCTACAAAGATTGCAGGTAATGGGCTGGTCTCTTTATGTACTGCTTCTTATTTTTATGCATTCATAGCTGCTTCATACTCGTATTCATACATTTGTTGCTTCTTCTAGAGCGTTTGTAGGCCATGATGTAGAACATTGGCTTGTTTCCTACATAAGTGAATGATATAATCCATGACTTCATTCATTATGTGTCAACTGCAATCATCAGGAGATGGGACCAACGATGCTCCTGCCCTAAGAGCAGCTGATGTGGGCTTTGCAATGAACAGGTAAGAGCAACTGTGAGTGCAGTTGCCCCTATAGTCAGTGCCCTTGATTATGAATGAGAGCAGTCATCGCAGCAGCTCTTGTATGCCATCAGGGAATGATTTCATGAGCAGCAGCATGCACATTTAGTACATTAAGATATGAATTAGCGCCCCGACAGCATCTACAGCATCCCATCCTGTTGGATGCACAGTATTGTGCATGATCTGTATGATGGGTCAACCCTACCTAAGCTCAGCATGCAAGAAATTCACATATATCTCTGGTTTTTTATCTTTTTGCTGGTTTGTCCTTTGTTCAACTAGATTTTGGCTTCAGTGTTTGTAAGTTTGTTGATTAGGCTCAACATGTGTCCAAAGAAGAAAAGAGTAACCATTGCTGAAATGAACAACTACACTTGCAATGGAACTGGCAGCATATCTGCTGAACTAGACATGAGGTGCATTGCGGGTAGGTCTGCTGACTTCATCATCTTTAACATCATCGCTACTACTTACAGTGGCACCAGCATTGCTAAGGATGCCTCTGACATCCTGCTCATGGACGACTCCTTCACCTCTGTTGTGAGCACGGTCAAATGGGGGAGGAACGTTTTTGCTTCCATTACCAAGTTCCTGCAGTTTCAGTTGACTGCAAATGTGGTGGGTAATTCAGTTGACTGCAAATGTGGTGCTTGATGCTGCCGATGTTGCCTGCAAGTCATTCGGAGAGCCTTAAGATTAATGATGCAGTAGACACTTTTTGGATTCATATGATTGATTCACATTGACCTCGGCATCTCGAGTGCAAATAGTCATTCCTACGGTTCTGATTCGGCTTCATTACGAATCGGCTTCAGTTACGTGTGTATCGGCTTCACGTATACACTCCCTAGAAGACCATAATTGCCGTGCTGCCATTATCACATAGCAGGTCTGTCGTGTCACTATCCAGCTATTGGGCAATAATGGTAGTGAGAAAAATCTCTAGGCTACTCCTGTCCGCCTGACTATTCATTATAGGTTGCAGTAACCATAGCCTGTGTGGGAGCTTTGACTCTCCAGGATTCCCCCTTGAGCAGCGTCCAGATGTTGTGGGTGAATCTCATCATGGACAGCTTGGCAAGCCTGGCCTTAGCCACAGAAGCACCCACAGGCAAGTGAGGGTTACTATCTCAGTCCCAGGCAAGTGAGGGTTGCTATCTCAGTCCCAGGCAAGTGAGGAACAAAAAATGTCAGCCGCATCCTTCAATGCATTTTTCTCGTCTCAGTTGCGATGCCATAAAGAAGTATCTGTGTCTCTGTAAGCTCATCATTTGTCAGCTATGATGTCAGAACCCAAAAACTGTAGAAACACTGGTGTCAGAACCCGGCACCTAGTAGAAAAACTGATGTCAGAACCCACCAACTGTAGAAACACTGATGTCAGAACCCACCAAGTAGAAACACTGATGAAAAGAGTGAAGACAGGTTGCAGGGAGAACAAGTTTGCATTATGTGTTTTATGCTTGTTTTATTTTGTCCCTTCAGATTCATTGCTGGACCTCAAACCCTTTCGCTTTGACCAACCACTGGTCAATCCAACAGTTGCCAAGCATGTGGCAGGTCAAGCAGCCTTTCAGCTCCTTGTACTGCTGAGCCTACTCACCCCTGAAGTACAAAGCGCTGTGCGAGTGGACCCAGAGGCGGCAAACACTCTAGTCTTCAACACATTTGTTCTCATGCAGCTGTTCAATCAGGTGAATTTCCGTGATTATTGCCGAACAATGTGCTAGGATCTATGCAGCATGTTCTATGAAGTTTAATCATGTTATTTAGTACCGGCACAATGTGCTAGGATCTATGCAGCATGTTCTATGAAGGTTAATCATGTTATTTAGTACCGGAATCTCTGTTGGCCGCAGCATAGTGCCGACACCTTCATTTCTCTCTATGTGCAATTAGTACTATAAAGCGAAATGTATAGTAGCATGGACATCTTTGCTTCATGTAATATGTCATCAGATCAATTGCCGAAAAGTGTTGGATGAGAAGGATGTCCTGGTGGGTATCACAGAGCATCCTCTCTTCCTGGCTGTCTTGGCAAGTGAATGTTTATTCCAGGTATGTGAGATGATCCAACTAGGACAAGGCCTGCCGTTGTCACGTGACTTCAATCATCATGAAGTTTGAGGTATTTCGAGCATCATTCCATGTGAGAAGCAGCTAACTTTGTTCAGGCTCAAATATCTACGTCTTCATGAAAGTGCACTGCTGAGTTGCTTGATGAATGAGTCCGATGCCCTGTCCTGTTTCTAGGTGCTTATTGTGCAGCTGGGTGGAAGTGCCTTTCAGACATTGCCGTTGCCTTTGGAGCATTGGCTGATGAGCATTGGCTTAGGTGCTACTACTTTGCTCCTTAGAGCTGCGCTGTCACTAGCGCCCTCTCTCAGTTTGTCGAGGAAATAATAGAAACTGGCTTGTTGATAACAAGAAAATGCATGCAGACAACTGAAAATCAACTAGCACACACCAATATTAGAGAGTTAGTGTACAACATATTAAGTATACAAGCTTAGCACAGATGAATGGTACACACGTCTCAATTGGTTAGTATGCTCAGTTGTGTGAGATGCTTGAAATGAAATGGCCTGTATTTTACAAATGATGAGGTGTTTTATTGCGGCAAGTCCTCTGATCGTAGTTTTTTGTAATTATGTTGCACATTGTGTCAAGTATGTCAAGCAGGCAGCCTGCTTGAAGCTCTCAGCTGCAACTCAGTACACTATGCATTGAGGTACATAGTTTATCATCAACATTTAGGTAAAAACGATACCCTCTTGATGTGACATCAATATCCTCACAACCTCCACATGACAGTTCTCTAAAGCAATCATGAGTGCTTCTCCCTCGCTGCAATCCGCCTTGGGTGCATGCACAGGCCACTCCAGCAGCATCCTCACCATGTCCACTCGTCCCTTCTGCGCCGCCACCACCAGCGCCTCCCCGTCGTTGACGTCAGCTCTGGGGGCATGCCTGGGCCAGCTCAGCAGTGTCCTCATCACCTCAGTGTGTCCATAATTTGCAGCCACCATCAGACCTTCCCCGTCATAATAATCAGCTCTAGCTGCATTCTCAGGCCAACCAAGCAACATCTTCACCACAGAGTCCCGTCTGTACCTGATCGCGATGTCTAGTGCCAAGTTGTTCCTGCAGTCCGCTCTTGGCGCATGTTGGCTACTTCCCAGGAGGGCAGCCACCACATCAGCATGACCATACCTGGCTGCTGAGATCAAACACTCATTTTTGCGGCAGTCAGCTCTGGGTGCATGGACAGGCCAACTCAGCAATGTCTGTACTACTCCCACGTGACCATTGCGCGAGGCTGCCACAAGGGCCTCACAGTTCAGGCAGTTTGCAGGCAGGTGAAGATCAGGCCATGTAAGAAGCATCTTGACCACACCTACGTGGCCGTTACCTGAGGCCGCCATCAGGCCTTGCCAGCACCAGGTACCTGGCGGTCGCTGTGGTGAACTGCCTGGCCAGGTCAGCAGTGTCCTCAACATTTCCACCTGCCCCACTTTACAGGCAGCTAACAACACAGCCCCATCCAAGCAATCAGCTTGCGGTGCATTTGGAGTCCAGCACAGGAGCAGTCGGACCACTTCCAAGTGGCCAGCCAAAGCTGCCTGAAGCAAAGCGTTCTGCAAAGCGAGAGTGTCTGAGGCGATGTGAGCCTGGTAGTCAGGGTGCTGGATCATATGCTCAACAATTTTAACAACATCTTTGCGGACTCTAAATTTGAATGCTCTGAGCAATGCTTCCTCAGGGTAATTAGCTGCAAGCAAAATGTTGGCAACTGCTTGTGGATTGCACAGGACAGCATAGCGCCACGAATTGCAGATGCTCCAAGGACAGGTCCAAGTCTTGTCGTCGTTATTCCAAGCAGAGGCTTTTTCGAGGATTAAACGGAGCAATAGAGGGTTCTCTAGGGGTTGTGTAGGGGCATACATGCAGTAGAGCAAGCATTTGTTTTACAAATCGCACAATCCTAAACTTGCTAGGATTGTTTACAGTCTCGGAGCAACCAGACACTAAGGAACAAAATTATGCGCAAAGCTCTGCTTGCATGCTTCGTAGTTACAAAAATACTTCTGAATTTCTCAGGACAGCATTGAGAAACTGCAGCTACAGTTACCGATATCATGTAGCGCAAAAATCAACGATTCAAAAAATGAAAAGAGGCTGAGACAGGAGGACATGCTGCAAGTATGTAATTACCGAACATTTACATAATTACTATTTACTCATCATCACTGAACACCATTTTCTTAGACTTCACAGGCTTCAGAGAGCCTAGAGAAGGATACTCATACTCAATGCCAGCCTCCAAAATTTTCTTCTGTCTCTCCTTGTCCTTCTTGATAGCACGGCTGACACGTCTTGCTAGCTCAGCTGGAGTTAGCTCCTTGTCATGACGTCTACGCTCAAGCTTTGACCAGGGTACATTTTTGAACCTGGTCATGCAGGGTATGCAGCAACAGCTTACTCAAGGAGTTATCACTTACTTACAAGCAATATGCTTTTGAATACATGCACAAATCAAGCTCACCTCCGATTTGCTCCCTTGAACAACTCAGGGTGTATCTTGTCGACAGGCATCAGCTGTACAAAAGAATGAACGTTGACATTATTGCATGGAGAGGTACTCGCGAAACAACATGATTAGAATACTAGCAGTCCAAGGCATGAACTACACTAGTCTGTCAATCAGTCTCAGTCATCTCTGCTCTTGTTTTCAGCACGGGTGCAACGGGTAAATGTACATCCTAGAACTCTGAACAAGAACTGCATCTTCTGTACCTTGACGTCTAGCTTTTGGCTGAACAGGAAATACCCATTCATGGCCTCAGCAGCAACTTGCGCAACTTCAGGGTACTGAAACTCCAGGAAAGCATAGTGCTTAGCCCTCCCACTCTTCTTGCTTCGAGACAGCCGTACTCTGGTGAGTTTTCCGAATTGAGAGAAAAAGCCTGGGCAGGGATATCAGGCATGAAGGGATAGTTGGACCTTCATGCAGCTCTTCGGGGTAAATCCTTTGCTTAATTCAATCCTCACTCACCAAGCAACTGCTTCTCATAGAATCCATGTGGTAAGTGTCTGCATTACGAAAATTGAGCATTTCATACTCTGTTTTTTGACGTAATCCTCATAATCTGAAAAAATGTTACCCAATATAGACAACTCGTGATTGCTCGCTGCTGCTAGGTTCGTTCTGATGCTGCACTGTATCAGAACTTTTCAGGCTTATTATAGATGCACCTACATTAGACTTACGAGCATTGCCAGACGCCATATTGATGTAACTTTTAGGTTCACGGTTGCTATGTATGTCATACAAGAGAAAGTGCCGTCTCTGCCGCCCCTAAACCAACTGGCAACCTAAACCCGAGCAAACACTTACCTATTGAAACCCTTTTCTTCTGAAACAGTCTCCAAATTATGTTGTCGATCTCTATCAGTACCCAGTCCGTTTGTAGCTCAAGAAATACATTGTGCACACAAAATGCCCCTGTCTTCAGGAATCAGCGAAAATTTCGATATCCTTTAAGTTTGAATGCAAACTCTGCATGTAACCCTGCTGATCTACCTGCCGTTCAGATTCCGGAATCCCAAGAGTCTGCAGTGAGTACCTAGAGTGTGTTCATCTATCTCACTACCTAAGTACATGAAAAATAGGCTCTACATGAACTGATGTTGTGTACAGTTCTTTTATAAGGCTTGTTCAGTACCATAGTAGAGCCCATTCAAATGCTGTCATCTAATCAAGATCCCAAGACCTACCAGACTATCCTGTCCTGTATATGTTGGTCCTTACATAGATATCATATATGTTGCACAAGATTTAAATGTAAAAGATGTAAATGAGCTTTCATGAGTTGCCAATGCACTCATCTTGATATGCCCTCATTTGTACAGCTTAGAATGTTCAAGCAGTCACATTCAATATCAATCAGTCATACAGAAATACTAATAGTCAAATGATCAACTCTGTTTACATTTCTCTCCCTTAGATTGAGGCAGCAGTAGCAGCTGTGAGACTTCATGTTGAACCACTCCTGAAGTCAACAGCAGCAGTAGCAGCGAAGAAAAGCTCACAATCTAATAAGAAGGTGTGACTTGTGCATCCCTTCTAACACCCTTATTGTGCTTCGTACACATGTGACATACCCTCTGATATCGTTATTGTGCTTTGTACACGTGTGACATACCCTCATCTGATATCGCTATAGAGTCTTATTTTGAAGGCTGCTGTGACTACTTTGAAGAGCTCATCAGTGCCACAAATTGCTCCTCTACTCTTTCCTCTCTGACGTGATGTCGAGGAGACTGAAGCTGGTCTCTAGAACCTTTTTCCACATGTGGCATGTAAATCGAAGCGGTATTTCCTACTAGTGGCTAGGATCTGCAGCTGAGCTGGACGTGCAGTTCCAAACAAATTGCATCAAAGCCGTTCCCCTGATTATTTGAACCCTCTAATGACACTGATGCATGTAAGCACTTCCCCAGGTCTCTTGAAGCCTGTCCCTAACACTGATATCTCAGGTTCAGGGTTTCTCTTCTGGTCCCTCAACTTCAGGGAGATTATCCTCTGCTACTGGTGACAACGTCAGCTACAGCAGCTACAAGCACTTTGCAATAGAAATACCTTCAGCAGATCGATCTCCCTCAGCTGCAGCTGATTTGGGGCTCTCTGTTATAGTACAGCTGCACAGGCAGCTTCAAACCTCAGCAGGAGTGAGTCAACCCTCGCTGAGTCTTGTGCTCCCGGATGAGGCTACGGTGGCTGCTGCCACCTCCTCGGTACAGCAGCGCAGGCCAGGTACCTCAGGTGCCGCAGCAGCAGCCGTGGGAGGTTTGAAGATGTTGAGCTTGCAGCAAGCTTGTAGGAGTTCTGAGGGTCTGAGTGGAGTACTGGTGGTAGCTGAGCCAAAAGTAGCTGACGTAAGTCTGTGTTCATGAGCTGCTGTACTGAGTCGCTGTAATCAAGCACATGCTTTTTAGCTGTGTTTTTGACTGTTGAAGGAAGCAGTTGACCGCCTGGGTGAGGTACCACCTGTTGTCATTGTCTGTATTCTGTCCTATGTCTCCTTGAGGCTCCTTCTCTGATGTACTTTCAATCTTGGCTGTTTAGGGTTTAGGGTTTGTTTCATTCTGTTGTTTTTAACGCACCAGGTGGCGCTTGTGGAGCAGCTTCTCACAGAAGTGTGGACGGGTCAGGCGTGTGTTTTGCTGAATCCTGAGTTCCCTGCTAGTTCGGTCCCTGAGGCATATCAAAAGGTATATTCTAGAGGCCTGCAGATCACATTTAAGAGAACATTCATTGTGAGGCCTTCATGGTGTAGTAAGTCCTTAAGAGGATAAGACACAGATCCGGGAGGGAGGGAGTGAAGCTGATGTGTGAACAGCAGGCTACAATGATCTGAACTAGACAGTAGGTGACAGGCTGAAGATGTAGTGGCCATAAGACATGTACTGCCAAAAAGCTTTCATTATGGGCTTTGTTGCGCTGTAGGCGCCCTCGCTACATGCAAATCACTGCTGTGTATGTTACTCCTGCTTTCAGCATTATAATCTTCTAAGTAGATTCACTGGTATTGTGACAACATCATGTTCATGCTATGTGCCAGAGAGACAGCATCATACCAGAGCTGCACTACCACCTTGCATGGCCTGCTGACTCAGCATTGATGTGCTGCTGCTGCTGCTGAATCCTCTGCTGTGGCCATCACCAGATTCAACTTCATACCTCTGTCGTTGTTGCTGCAGATATCTGACGCTATATTGGTGGTATGGAGCTTTTTGCCCTTAATGGTTTCGGTGAGTGTCAGTAGTAGTCATCATCATAGACCTCCTGATTGACATGCAGCGGGGATATAGAGGCCTCAGGAAAGATGAGAAGGAGCCTCCTCTCAGGCTTATCAGGACAATGACTGTTGATGAATTATGTACATATAAATATATTTACCCAGTGAGGACTCAAGGATTCAATTTTGATGTAATGTGCATGCCTGATTGCGTATCACTCACGCAATTGTTCAGGCTCATTATGCTAAAACTCTTTGCTATCACTGAGGATGTAATTATACATATATGAATGTACTGAAGGATTATAATATGAAAACAGTACATGAAATAGTCTTGTTAAATTAGCACATAGTTATGAAGGCACTTCCATTTCTACAACCATGGCAGTCTTCATGATGTATTTGTGTATGAAAGAGGTCTCGTTCTACTGATTTATTGATTAAAATGCTCTCTCACCTTGAATGACTCTCAGTGTTGATCATCACCGTTAAGCCCTGACTACTATGATTATATTTTCTGGTCCTAGGGTCTGCTTTCAAATAAGGAGGGAGCTGTGATCCGGCTGGTAGGCTTGGAGGGAACCTCAACTCCCGAGTCCAGCTGGCGCATCCTGTACAAGGTTGGAAACAAAATGGTCCAGGTTGGGAGTACCAAGCTCAGACCCAGGCCTGAGGATCTGGTGAGCAGCTGTGTGGTGATGAAATTATGACCATCCTGATGAGGAAGCTTTAGACTGCTCTGTCATGATGAGGGATTAGGGTTTAGACTGCTCTGTCATGATGAGGGATTAGGGTTTTGAAATCATCATTCCTTCAGAAATAATTAGTATTGCGGCTGTCTTTTGGTGCAGAGATGACACTGTTCAAGATATGATGATTCTCTGCTGATCTGCTGCTGTGTCGTGCACTGCAGGAGCTAGCCATGATGAATGCTTCAGCCGCAGTGTCTCCTCTCACTCAGGCTGTGAAGATGTTGAGGAGCTTGATACCATCATTATCTTCAAAGAACTCAAAATAGTGATCAAGGTAGATCAGGATTCAAAATAATTGGATGCTTGCAATCTGAGACAACCTTTTATTGATGAATAATAAGACTAGGGACTGCTTTTGTGTCATAAAAGCATCATTGCTTAAGATAATGAAAAGTGGAAAATGATTCGCTTTTAAGAAGTTATTCGAGAGTACAACAACAGGAGACAACAGAATTCTGGTAGCAGTGCTCATATTACTGGTCCCTAGTTTGAATCCTATAACTACAGATAATCATTGCAAATACTCGAAGCTAATATGGCAGCTGATATTGCACTCAAAGACAATATTGTAATGGAGCAGGTAGTAAATCGTCGAGGACTTCAAGAATATGATTGTTGTGTAATTAGGCCATCCTCAATCTGCATCCACAGCTAGATGGACAATGTGGAAGATTTGGAAACAGAATCCTGCATCATGATAATCCATGTTGCCTGAAAAGATCAGAAGCCTTTTTATCAGTCTCTCCGTATTCAAGCAAAGCCTCTCCCAGTCCCTGCTTTCCTATCGCTTTTCCTGCTTTCACTTGTTAGCGCCTCATAATCCACCCCTAGATTCTTCAGGCAGGAGATGAGAACACGCTTCTTTTCTAATCGGAAGGCCACAGCTATTCTATCTGCAGCAACACTGCTGGAAGCGGCTGAGCCCCTTCTTTTGCTACCAGCTTCTAAGTAAGCTGTATCTTCCTGAATCGAGGTACCTGAGACATAATATCAACAAGTCAGAATGCTTGACAGCAAGACCGGCTATTCATCAAATTGTTTTCTCCATACTATGCATGTTAGCAGCAGAACTTCACCCACATTGTAAGGCAACTCACCTAAACTTCCCAGCTCTCTGTTACATGCATGAACCAGCACAGCTGCTAGCCTGGACTCAAGAGCTGCGTCTCCAGGTGCTGAGAAGGATGAGGGCCTTTGAGAGGAAGCAGCAGGGTTTGAGGAGGAGGCTGTTGAAGCAACAGAGGTGCTGGAGGGGTCAGGAGAGGGCGAGGTAGCTATTAGGAACCTGATTGCTTGTAATGTCTCACTGGAGAACCCAGAGCGCTCTACAGTCACCTGCATAGCAGGAGCATAGCAGGGATGTGTTAGGCAAAAGAGCAGCATGTATCATGTAGCCCTCATATATATTTGCGTATTGCTTACATCAACTTTGCCAGATTTAGTACAAACTCAACAAGTAAGTATGAGACAGTGTTCTGTGTTTGAAGTAATGATAATGCAGTAAAAAAATGAGATTTCTCAGAGGGATCACTTTAGGGCCCCACAATTATATGCGATGCTTGAGTTCCGCTGCAACTGAACAATGGCAGGCCCTCTCAACATTGCACTCAGCCGTAGTTTTGAGTAAATTTCAGTGCTGAATTTCCAAGACATGTAGCAGAGCTAGCAGCAGCAGCTGCAAGTCCTGTGATCACTCACAGTTTGCAGAGCGCTGAGGAGACCTTCATCATTTAGCGCATCCAATCCTTTTTGGCTCGTGTGCAGAACCTCTTCCAACCACTTTAGGAGGTTGCTCATCATGTACACATCTTTTGCATTGTTGGACTGCAGTAGAACCCAAGAAAGAATGAAGCAAGATGATGAACTGTAAGTTCTCTGCCACATTGTACAATGACATGTGCTGTTGTAGAGCACTGCGTGTGTCTTCCTGAAAAGAGCACATCATGGCTTTCTGCACTTTTTACAAATTTGAAATCCAACTCTGCTTACAGTGAGTGCGAATCATGCACACTGACAGAGTCCCAGCCTCCTACATTCTAAACAACAAATCAGTCTCACTCCATCTGTCCCTGTGATCAGGGTTCTCTAGTACAAAGAAAGATTACTAACCTCTGAGAACCCATAGTACTGCATCAACCCATCGTTATTCTGACCGTAGTCGACAAATATCTGGTCTCCAATCTTGTAGTCCTTACTGGCTGTGACGATAAAGCTATCTGACACGTAGTCGTAAGACACCTCACTCTGAGGAGGAAAATAGAAAAACAACTATTACGTGAACAGGCAGGCAGCATAAAAAGTCTCCCTGATGGAAATAGCATTTTTGTGACATTTCCTGCTAGGAGCTGAACGCAGTCCATTTTAAGCGCACAGAAAGTTGTCAAACGCAATGTATATTTTTGAAAATATATCCAGAAATAACTTTCAAGTGATGCGCTACTAGAGGAACTAAGGACAACGCATGAAGGAATTATTGCTCATTCTAAAAAGAAATATCAGTGTTCATTTTGATCATGCAGGCCCTCACCTCCACTGTGGAAGAGTGATTGATGAGGTCTATCAGAGGGCACATTGCGTACTGCTTGGCGCTGCGTGACAAGATGAGCTCATACAAAATGTTGAATATGAAGACAGCTGCTGCAGCTGTCAGCGTCTGCTGCAAATCAGCCAGCCCAAGGGTGGCATTTGTGAGGACCTGTTGACAATGCATCAAGAGATTGGCATTGAGCAGTAGAGGGTAAGGATTGTCCATGCTTGGTAATTGAGCAGTAGAGGGTAAGGATTGTCCATGCTTGGTAATTGAGCAGTAGAGGGTTAGGATTGTCCATACTTGGTAATTGAGCAGGAACATTGTCGTGATCAGAAGTGACTAGGTTCCTGACTCATGTATTTCTAATGATGACAGGAAGGCTACATGGATGGAAGTGAGTGGGGACACAGTTCAGAGAGCTTTGTACACAGTGTCAGTCCAATTTCAGATCACATCCAGGTGCAGCAGACCATGCTCAGGTAATTCTGCTCAGAGCTCGAAAAACAAAGTAAGGGTTTGATTATCAGTCCTTCGCAGGGAGGCTAGTGGCACAAAGTGGGAGGCACATGCAACTGAACACAAAGCGTGAATATGGTTTCACACTTCGGCTTTCTTTCAAGTCTATTGTTTAAGCTAACTACAGATCATGATAGGCACGTCATGTTTTGTAACATAGAATGATGGATGGTGACTCTTGTTTCTTCTCACCAATGCGGCCACAATCAAGGCCAAGTTGATTCGGGCCCTGAGGGTGCTTCCCACGTAGGGACCACTGAAGGTGCGGCTCCGAACACAGCTCATTGCCCAGTACAGCTCCTGTTGAGTGATGGCGTCTTGTCCAGGCTGCAGGCCGCGCTGTGTCACAGCCTCATGTATCCTCACCCACTCAGCTCTCTGCTCTTTTATCTACATGATGAATCAGGCACATTGATAATGACCTGGTAAGACATGATATGATATGGTATAGGAGAGACATGTGAGGTAGCTAAGTAGACTCATAACCATTGTTTATTGTATGCTTGTGCCCCGTGATCATGAATCAGTAGCACGTAGACAAGACGAAGGCTCTTGCTAAATCCATCTAGAGCTTGCAACATATAAGGTAAATAAGCATGCAAGATCATAGCTGTAGTGGCTGAATTTAAGGAAGTTTCCGAACTAGTAAAAGTTGAAGTGTTCCGGCTGTCTGACCTTTCTATGTTCTTACTTGATGAATCAGGTGAGGATATTGTAAGCTCTGCAAGACATCATCATCCCACAAGAATGGCAGTTCTACATGCTCAGGTAGCTCTTCTATGTATCCAGCCAAAGGGGCATCCGTTTGGCGCTTCTGATGTAGAATCATAAGTGCAAGTTTGATGAACCAGGGGGCGATTGTCCAGTACTCTGGTTTGATGAAGTCTGGAAAAGGACATCGCTGCCTTGGCGATATGTACACCGCTGATTGCCGTGGGACCGATAAGATTAGGTCGCCCGCCTTGATGTCAGCTACAGCTTTCATTCCTCGAAGCCCATCAGCAAACATCGCCGGTCGCACATTGAGCCCTTTAATTCCAGAGGTTTTTGCCCATTCCAGCAGAGGCTCAACATTCACGTCTCCGAATCGTGAGTTGGAGGCGCACGCACAGGAGAACGTCTTGTAGTATGTTGAAGATAAGCTGCATTTTAAAGGGACTGTCAACGTTTTATTAACATTATGTGCTGAGCTGCTTAGAATCAACATTGATTGTAAAGCTACACGTAGTTTTGATCTGAAGTTATGACTAACTAATAAAATTTTACAATTTACAATAATCAGCGCAGGAACTTTCTGCCTGATGTAAGTTGATGCTGACTCAGAAGGCTGATAACGTGCATAAAGCCTTCATACTGGTCCATACTTGAAATCACACATTTCCTAGTTTATGTTAACAGCATCGAACTCTGTTTCCAACAAATCATCATCTAGCTCGGGGAACTTTGTAAGGACGGCCAACTTCCACTCTGAAACTGTTGGAACTGAAATATCTCCGTCGATGACAGATCGCGCCATTTTCAGGCAGCTCTCCAGAGTACTTTCAGCCAATATTCCAACTCCCGGAATTAGTATGGAGGTCCTGAGATTAGTCTGTAACCCAGCATTGCTTGCTGGAGAAACTGTTCCTACAGAACCTGTGGTGTTCCACATGCTTGTTTCCCCACTCAAGGAGACATGCAGACTCTGATTACTCTGATGCTTCCAGTCCTTTGCTGGAAGAAGGCCATACCACAGCTTACAGATCCTGAGGAACTCCTCTCTTGTTCTACCAAACGGAGACTGATGACAGGATGTGCCAGCAAGTGCCCACGTTAATACAGCTACCAGCTGTGGGCATGCCACTCTTGAGCATACCAGAACATCCAGTAATCGCAGCCATGGCTTCACCCTGATGAACCCTTTTGAGAGACCCTCGCACAGGACGTGAGCGCAATGGCTCTGAAAGCTGTGCATGACATCCACATTACCCATGATGGAGAGGGATGCATGGCGCTGTACCTCTGAAGCTAGGGGGAGAGTGTGACCATCAACTTCCTCATGCTGCTTGTCTCTGTTCTGACACAAGACAGTGGCCACTGCATGCAGCAGCTCCACATCATTCAGGATCACCTTGTGTAACTTAGCTGAGCGGGATCCCTGTTGTAACATGCTGGTGAGCGTAGAACAATACTTCTCTGACAAGAGGTCTCCGGGAGCAGCTCCAAGTTCAATACAGGATTGAAAAAGTTGGGGATAAACCCTGGAAACAGGGATCAGCCATAAGAGTGAGGAGTGAGGATCTACTCAGCTGATTATTTAATCATTTAACAAGGATCCTGCCAGCCCTTTAATTCAGGAAAGGGAAGGCACCTTATGTCTTGATCTAGGAGGTGCAGGGCTTCATGATTGAACTTAAGTGTGAAGCTCCACGCATGTAGCACTACTTGCAAGCACTGGCATGGTATTGACATGGCATGACATGACAGCCATCACACCTGAAAAGAAAGTGTGGGGAATCCCACACTCTTTGGTCAGCCATGGCCAAAGCAACATACGTTTTGTTGAGAAGCAACTCTGTGTCCACACATCCTTCATACCCATCTACCTCTCCTGATCCAAACACTTCATTGCTGCCGCTGGTGATCTTGCTGTCATGATTGTCAGCCCAAAAAGCATCTGTTCCACATGACACATCAAACAGGGAGCTCAGACTCTCCAGTTCTGACAGGCGAGCCTCATCTATTGCACATCTGTCTTTCTCATCACTGTTCTGCATAGTTATAAGATTCAAACATTCCAGTGGAGGTGTGGACTCAGCTGCCATCCTCTCTTCCCTACACTCTTCATCATCGCCGCACTCTTTGGCTACCTCCTCAGCCAGGGCAGCATCCTGTATCAGACCAAGCAAGCGCGCTGTGGCCTCTGTCCCAGAAGCTTGAAGAAGCACTGCATCCTCAACCAGCCTTGTCAATGCAGGTGATAGGGGCATGCCCAGGCATGCCCTCAGGCTTACAAGTTGGGCAGTCATGCCCAGGGACGCACTGGGCAGAGCCACCTCAAGCAGAGCCTCGTCAAGTGCAGCCAGGCTGGAATGGCCCAACTGCCAGTCACTCAGTACGCTGCGTATCAAAGTGGCTGACGCTGCCCTCTTTACACCTCCTTCAAGCTGAGGCTCTGATTGCCAGGCTTTTACAGCAGGGGCTGGACGCATAGGGGCAGACAGCTCCACAATACTCACCAACAATGCATGCAGCTGCCTGCCAGTTGCATTTTGCATGCTAGCCAGATCCTGAAGCGCGGCCATGCATAATATGTCAAGCCGCAGTCTGGAGACCACATACTTCAAGGCCTCATGACCATTTGATGCACCTTTACTGACTGCAGCAGCTACAGTAGGTCCCTGTCCTACCCGTAAACCCTTCAAACCCTTGCAACTACACAAGGCATTGTAGCTGGTGATGCACAGCAGGAGCCTCTGGGCAGGGTTTGGAAATGAGGGTTTATCATCCTGGGATTCTGCAAGGTCTTCTGATGTTAATGAGGCATCGCCAAATGTTGCAGCAGCAAGTGCCTGCTTCTTGATTTTCTCCCCCACCAGGTCAAACACATCAATGTGCACAGTGCTGTACAGCGTCCATAATCTCTTAGAGGGCGTTGAGTTACGCTGTATATCATCCAATATTACATCTACCTCAGGTTCAAGACATGTGGAAATGATGGGCTCTTCCAGTGGCGGTGCCTGTTGCTCAGGTTTGTTTTCTTCATTTGTCATTGCTGCTGCTTTCATGCTGAGTTCATACTTGCAGTCAGCAGAGGCAGCGACTTGTAGAAGAGCCTGTCCAGCAGTGAAGCACTCTGAAGAGTCACAGTCATCCCTGCAACAGGATTAAAGGGCCAGTATTGCATCCATCACCTCAGTGCAGATCATCAATACATTATGACACACTAGATGTAAAAATGGCGTTAACAGGAGATGACTCAGGCCCAAAATCACGAGAAAATCAATTCGAAATCAATTTTCCCGCTAGCCTATGGTAATAAGAAATCAAGTACTGCAACGAAATCTTGGATATGAACACTTAATGACACTGCTACTAACTGCCGCCTGTAATCTTTTTTAAGCTTTTTTGGAATGCAAAAAGAGATGCCTAAAAGGGCAGACATGTTGTAAGTAATCTCTTTTGCACAATCTTCTATATCCACCGCCACCCACATTCTTAAGGCCTCCTTGATTCCTTTCCAAACAAGGGAATAGAATTGTTGTGGCCCTCTTCTGTCAATGACACTAACCAGCAAATTATGGAGCAGCTGTTCATCAAGCTGTAAGAGATGTGGCGGGACATTTTGAAGAAAGAGTGAGAGACTGACTACCTCAGGACTCCTGAGGCAGAGGCAATAAGACACACAAAAGATCAATGAGCTGCGACCCAGATCTTCAGTAACAGGCAGCAAGTACAGATCAATAGGATCGGAGGTGATGGTGACTATTCCTTCTTTGTGTTAGTAGCAGGTATTCATCATGGCAACTGAATGGCAACTGAATGTTCATCAGGGTGAAGAGAAGTCCTGTCAATATCTTCTCACATATGCTCTGAGAGCTTCAAATCTGCAGCAGCTTCGGGCTGTAGCTCGCTGAGCTGTTGGGCATGTGAAGCACACTGATATATATCATCCAAGGCACCTAGAGCAACGGCAATTGAACTGTACTGTTGTTCTGATGTTGTAACAGGAATTAACGCAGGTTGGCCACTCTCGAGAAGTTGGTCCTCAGGCTTAAGCAGCATTATTGGCGGGTCATAATTACCCTGTCAAAAAGGTGTTGATACTTGTGGTCAAAACATGTGAAGTTACTGGCTCATTTATTAATGAGCATGCTTGAGCAATCGAAGGATGCATGTGACACAATCTTGATCTCATGCAGAGCCATGAATATGACTGAGGCATAAAGATCCACGACAGTGCATTATTGTGATGGGTGATTCTGTCAAGAATGAGAAGATGACCCTGTAGTTAATACTTCATAACATGCTCAATATTTGTTGAAAGTTGTGTTCAATATTGACAAATGACATTGCATCAAGTATTTTGCTTGGTGAAACAAATGCAAAAGGCCAAGGCTTACAGTTACGTCTGCAAGCTGCTCAAGAATCTGTGACAACCTCTCAGTCTTGTGCTTGCTGTCGGCAATAAGTGTCTCGCTTTCAATCAGGGTTTCATTGAAATCCTCTGCCGTGTATTTTGCTCTGTTGTCGGCTTTGTATGAGACAGAGATACTTCTCACTTTCGAATGTTTTGAAATAAATTTTGGCGTAAAAGCGTTTCGTGTCAACATTGTCATAACAAAAAGTTAAAAAGTCCCTCAAAAGCACAAACGTTTCTTCTGTTACGGTGAAAGATACCTGATGAGTCAAATGATTAGAGACAGAGAGTTTGTAAGTAACAGATGATCTTGCCCAAGATATTCTGGTTCAGGAATATCTCTCGGAAGGTGTACGAAACAGACAGCGAGTTGTACCGTAGTTCGGTTGTCATAGCTGTCTTCCTCTTCCAATAAATTAATGTATTTCATAACTTTATTATACCATGAAATGAATAAATTGGGTCAACGCCATAAAGTGAGTATTCTGGGTGGGTGAAAATTCTGAATGTCACTGAATATATTCACTTCCTCCCTAACACGATGACTTCAGCTTAAAAATACAAGCACTTTAGTCATTGCCATATGATGATCTTTTGGGAGCTGAGCCCATTAGGTTTCATCACAAATATTTCTTCATTCATGAAACGAATTCTCGCCACAACACATCAGTCAAGGCCAGATAAGTTATAAGCGTCATCCGTTCGTAGTAAAAAAATATCTGATCACATTGATATTAATGCGATGTAGAATATGACTACCTACTTGAAAGAGACTCAAATGTTCAGAGACCAAGTTGCCGTGGCATACACAAAAGGGTTGTCATGTTCATAAGCAGGGTTCTACCACCACTAATTCAGGCAGCAGTTCAGTAGTATCATCCGAAACGGCTGAGAGCCTTGTAAGTACCGCCATTTTCCACTCTAGCACTGTCGGCACTGAAATTCTATCGTCAATAATCACTGTCCGTGCCATGCTGAGGTAGCTCTCTAACGTGCTGTCACTCACCACACCAACACCCGGCAAAACAACCGATGAAGACGAGGCAAGGGATAATAAACGATGTAACGACGATGAGGACACGCTCGTGCCATAATCAGCATCGGCTGAAATGGTCTCATCAATAATATGTGGCAGATCACGGCTGAGAGAACCCTTTGTGGAGACTCCACCCACTACTGCTATTTCATGGGCATCATAATCAGATGACTCCAACTCCTGCTTCCTTCGTTTTGATGGTAGAAGGCCATACCACAGCTTACAGATCCTGAGGAACTCCTCTCTTGACCTTCCAAATGGAGATTGATCAAATGAAGACTCTGCAAGTGCCCAGGTTAAAACTGCCACCAGCTGTGGGCATGCCGCACCTGAGATTAGCAGTACTTCAAGCAGCCGAAGCCATGGCTTCACCCTAATGAACCCACTAGAGAGACCCTCGCACAGGACACGAGCGCAGTGGCTCTGAAAGCTGTGCATGACATCCACATTAGCCATGATGGTGAGGGATGCACGGAGCTGTATTGCTGATGAATTCACCCTGCTGGCATCTTCATCATCTTCCTCAGTCTGTTGATCCTCAGCGTGCTGGCACAAGACAGTGGCCACAGCATGTAATAGCTCCACATCATTCAAAATCACCTTGTGTGACCTGGCTTCTCTTGTGCAACGCTGAAACATGGTGGTGAGGGACGACATGTACCGCTCAGACATGAGGTCTACAGAACTAGCACCCAATGCCAGGCAAGATTGGAACAGACTAGGATAGAGCCTGCACAGTAGAATGCATTAGGGATAAGAAGATGTCCTTAATCCTTACATTTCAACATCGACAGTTAGTGCAGAAGAGCATTCAGAACAGTGAATCTGTCTCAGGAGGTGATCTGTACTAGAAGCATGATACACGTGACTGTGAGTCAAACAGAAACTGTGAGTCAACTGTTTTCCAATAATCAAGCCACAAACAGGAAGGATGTCACATGCTTCGATTTCACACCTGAGCAGAAAGTGTGGAGATTCCCAAAATCTTGAGTTTGCCATGGCCAAGGCCATGTAAGTCTTGTTAAGCAAAAGATCTATGTCCATAGGTGCACCAAGCTGATCCAGACCTTCAAAGTCGACTCCTTCAATGTTATCGTCTTCCATGTCAAGTGCAACTCCTGTCCCCTCCCTTAACTTCAAGCCACGAGATGTGGCCTCCAACAGCGAGCTGAGGCTTTTGAGTTCAGAGAAGCATGCAAAGTCCAAGGAACCATCCCTAGTCACAGGATTATTCTGTGGCCTGGAGCCGTCATCAGGTACAAGAGATTGAGAAATCGCCATTTGCTCCTCTGTGCACTCTTCATCCTCACCACACTCATCCTTTGCTGCCTCTTCAGCACGTGCTGTAGAGTCCTGTATCAGACCAAGCAGGCGTGCTGTGGACTCTGCCCCTGCACCTTGAAGGAGCACAACTTCCTCCACAAGCCTTGTTAATGCAGGTGCCAGGGGCATGCCCAGGCAGGCCCTCAGGCTCACAAGCTGTGCAGTCATGCCCAGGGAAGCACTGGGCAGAGCCACCTCTAGCAGAGCCTCGTCAAGTGCAGCCAGGCTGGCAGGCCCTAATTGCCAATCATCCATGCTTCTACTGCTGCTGCTCAGAGGGGATATCATCAATCCTTGAGCCTCCACCCAGGGTTTCATAGCAGCAACAGGTCGAAGAGGAGCTGATAACTCCACAAGAGAAACCAACAGTGCATGGACTTGTTTACTGGTTATGACTTGATTGATAAGGCCTTTAAGTGCTGCAGTAGATAGGGAGTCTAGCCTTAGGCGGGAAACCACATATCTGTAAGCCTCCCGGCTTGTTGAAATAGTACTGGAGGTAAGAGCCCTGTCCTTACTCGCACTGTCTGCTGGTCCTGCCTCTTGCCCAGCCCGTAAACCCTTCAAACCCTTGCAGCTACACAAGGCATTGTAGCTGGTGATGCACAGCAGGAGCCTCTGGGCAGGGTTTGGAAATGAGGGTTTATCATCCTGGGATTCTGCAAGGTCTTCTGATGTTAATGAGGCATCGCCAAATGCTGCAGCAGCAAGTGCCTGCTTCTTGATTTTCTCCCCCACCAGGTCAAACACATCAATGTGCACAGTGCTGTACAGCGTCCATAATCTCTTAGAAGGCGTTGAGTTACGCTGTATATCATCCAATATTACACCCACATCAGGTTCAAGACATGTGGCGATGATGGGCTCCTCTTGCAGTATCTGTTGCTGAAGGAGATGTGCTTCAGTTGTAATTGCGGCTTTCATGTTGAGTTCATATGCGCATTGAGAGGCGGCAACGTGTAGGAGAGCTTGACCAGCTAAATAGCACTCTGCAATCTCACAGTCATCCCTGAAACATATTGCAAACATGTTTGTTTGGGTAGGACCAAAACATATTAGCACGAGCAATCAGCAGATATAGATGGACAATTTGGAACCTTGTTTTTCTGGACTCGAATCAAGACATGCTTGTGGTAAGTGAAAGCACGTGCTGAGATATCTCATTCAACTCTGCCACACAGCATAAGTCATAATGTTCATACATATGAGCTGGAGCAACAGAAGACATCCACATGCTAAAGTTATCAATTGCATTTGATAACTTTAGACATGGTTCTCAACTGTTGTAAGCCTTAGCATTTTTACAAGTGTTACATTCACCCACCTTCTCAGTGCCTCCTTAATTCCCTTCCACACTAGGGAAAAGAAGATGATAGGGCCTTTTCTCTTACTGACACTCCTCAGAATGTCTTGCAGCAGCCTCTCGTCAAGCTTCCACAGACATGACGGGGCATCTTGAAGGAAGTGACTGAGCTCCTCCTCCGCAGGGTCCCTTCGCATGTACATAAAGCTTAGATGCCACTACAGGAACCTCAATATGAGCTGTTTTATAAAATTTTCTCTTGACAGGGATGCATAACTACGTCAGAATCAAGATTAAATGAGAGCTAAAAAAACAATCTTACAATTTTGATGCACCGGACAGCTCTTTGTCACTGGACATCAGCAGCTGTTCTAGTGTTGGAGTATTTAAATTGACTTTCTGATACAGTTCATTCAATGCCTCCAGAGCTGCAGAAATTGAGCTGTATTGCTGATGTTGAAGTTTATGGGATGCCACCCAAGCTCTGAGAACATGGACAATCCCCGAGTCTAAAGACTCTTCATCCCCTTGTTCCTAATAAAAGGACGTTAATCGCATTCCCAAGGGTTAAACATACATCATGTCAGCTAATGGCATAATTGATAACGTTGCTTGTTGAGTTCTTATTGAGTCTAATACATGAAAGTCAAACCAGATGCAATTTCTACTTCATGACCGAAATGTTTAGGAAGAGCATTAGCCATAATGCGGATAGTAGGAGAAGCATGTTTCTGCATTATGTCTTACATCAAAAGCAACAAGTTCCTTTATGTCCTGTGATGATGCCAAGGTCTCGTTGTCGGGAAGATGCTGTTGAAGTCGTGCTTCGTTAAACTCCTTAACTGCGTATTTCGTCTTGTCATCGTCTCTGTAAGAGACAGATATGTCCCTTCGCGTTGCTACTCTTGGTACAAGACCAGCTGACAGAGCGCGATTAGGTAGAATTTTAAACATCAATCGTGTCGATAAAGAGATGATACGGTCTAAAAGGTGCCGACTGTTTTTATCTGTTTCAAGTTGAACACCAACCCTGAAATAATGCGTAGCTGTTTTACTTTACTGTACGGCCAATGCAGGCTCCATTGCTGATTTGAAATATTGAAATAGCCTCTTAAGTATTAGTTTTCTGACTGCTTCAGTTGACGTGATTCAGAGCTGTAGAGTAGCTGTTGGAAATTGCGTGTGAAATTGTTACACAAGCTTAATACCAAGGTTTAAACACTCAACTTAGTATCTGCTGCCTCATCATTTAGGTATAGAGATCTGAGCAGGAGTATTAGTTTAAGCAAGCAGTGTAATACCTAAGCAGAAAGTCTTAATAATGACCTACTCACTTTATTCTTGCAATTTCAAAAAAATCGTAATCATCAGTTTGTCATAGTAGGCTTGTATGATTGTAGCATACGTCATTTCATGAAGCTATAATAATACCAGCCCTTATTAGCATACAGGAAAACACTACCATTCTTGCAATGAGATATTACTGCAGTCACTTGCAATGAGACTGTCCTCCCACTTCAGAGTTACTCCTTCCTACAGCATTAGCTACAGCCACTTCAGAGTTACTCCTTCCTACAGCATTAGCTACAGCCACTGCAGGTGGAGGTGGATGAGCCAGGTTAAGCACAACTGCCCCTGGCTGCAGCCACTACAGGTGGAGGTGGATGAGCCAGGTTAAGCACAACTGCCCCTGTTGAGCCCACCGATGCTGCTGTTGCTGCTGCTGCAGAGGATGAAGACGTATGTTGCTGCTGTTGCTGTTGGTGAGAGATGAGAGCTGATAGCCGATGGCGATGTCTGAGTGATTGGTGGCGGTGTTTTGCCTGTTGATGGTGACGTACATTCACCCAGTGATCTTTCAGCCGCCTCAGAGCCTCCTGAAAGCAGTATGATCAATTGTGTTAGATAGGACAAGAGTCTGGACAGAGCACGGACTGTTTGCTTAAGCATGCCTCTGTACAGAGCATGGACTGCTTGCTTAAGCATGCCTCTGTACAGAGCATGGACTACTTGCTTAAGCATACCTCTGTACAGAGCATGGGCTGCTTGCTGCTTAAGCATGCCTCTGTACAGAGCACGGACTGTTTGCTTACGCATGCCTCTGTACAGAGCATGGACTACTTGCTTAAGCATACCTCTGTACAGAGCATGGACTGCTTGCTGCTTAAGCATGCCTCTGTACAGAGCACGGACTGTTTGCTTACGCATGCCTCTGTACAGAGCATGGACTGCTTGCTTAAGCATGCCACTGTACAGAGCACGGACTGCTTGCTTAAGCATGCCTCTGTACAGAGCATGGACTGCTTGCTTAAGCATACCTCTGTACAGAGCATGGACTGCTTGCTGCTTAAGCATGCCTCTGTACAGAGCATGGACTGCTTGCTTAAGCATGCCTCTGTACAGAGCATGGACTGCTTGCTTAAGCATACCTCTGTACAGAGCATGGACTGCTTGCTGCTTAAGCATGCCTCTGTACAGAGCATGGACTGCTTGCTTAAGCATGCCTCTGTACAGAGCATGGACTTGCTCAAGTAGGTCGCACAATGATGCCTGCTGACAAATTAAGTTCAAGCAGTATGCTCAAGTCACCAAAAATGCCACACATTTATGCTTTACTCTATATTACTTCTATATAAGGAATTCATATATTGTTATGGACTAGTGAAAGGCGAGTGAACCTTTTTGCAGAATTATATGAGGCCCTGTGTATCAAGCTTCAACAATTGCTATGCAAATACAGGGGTTGATGAACTATATTGTGAAAAATGTCGAGCAATGTCAAAGCCGCACAATACGACCGTGGTGACTGTCTGACAGCACTCGTGGCACATTATGACAGCACTCGTGGTACATTATGACAGCACTCGTGGTACGTTATGACAGCATTCGTGGTACATTATGACAGCACTCGTGGTACGTTATGATGACCCTCCAAATTACTATGATCAACATCGAGCTCAGTACCTCTGCATCGTAATTATCTGCCTCTTCTGAAAAGGCAGGGGCTGGTGGATAGGGTTCCGGATCCGCCTCTGGTCGAGGTGGCAGAGGTAGGGATGCCTGCAGCATAAGGACACATCAATGAACTGCCTTCAAGGAGCACCCTGTCAGCATTGTCTTCACACAGGTATTGATTGATGAAGCGTGGATTTTGGTAATAACATGTAACAGTGTGAAGGTAGGTTTGAGATACTTTCAAATGTGAACAAAGAATGTACTAGCACTTTAAAATTTAGAGTAGACAGTGATATGCATGGGGAATAACATATTTTTATATAAGGAATAGCGTACTGTTTCAGGGATTGATTGGGAATCCAGATCTGGATCATTATGAATCCACTTCCGACACAAGTTGTACAAAGATTGATTTGAGCCATCCTCAACGATGTTGAGCTGAACATCCATAGAAGATGAGGGTCAGGATCCTTGTCACAATTCATAAAATCCGCAAAGCATGGGTGAGTGAAGGCCCTTATCTTCTCCTGCTCTCACAAGACTTATCCAGAGTATCATTTGCATTTGAATCTTTGATTAATGCAACACGCACAGCCCCATTCTCCATACCCTTTTGCATGGTGCTCAGATCATATCAAAAGCATCACCTGGCGATCCATGACTGTGATAATACGTGGGGTTCTGTGCAATGCTGTCGTGTCCCAACCTGGTGAAGAGAGACCTGGCATGAATTGCTGTGCTGCGGTGAGGGCAGAGGGAGAGCCCAGTCCGGAAAACCTAGCATGTAGAGAGCTTAATGAAACTCTAAAATGGAAGAATTTTCCCACACATGTCTGTCAACAAATTGATTCAGGCGACAAAGTGAGCTTGCCTTGCATCCCATTCGGCTAGAGTTGCGCTATTGGGAATTGAGGGCGGACCATTATTGTACTCTTGCCCTAGAGCGCTTAGCTCCCCAGGTAAAGGTGCGGACACACCCTCCAGTTTGCAAGGGTATAATGATAAATAATCAGCAACACAAGTGAGTTCTGGGGTTGGACATAAGATTGAGCAATTAAGCTCAACAGTGTGGAAAGTTTGAATAAGCGAACTTTTCTTGCTGTACGATTCATGTCAAGGTACATCGTTAGTCTTATAAATTCATGGTGGTAAACGAGTGTCCTCTTGAATACATCGGGCATTCGATTTCCTTGTAATTTATCTTCAGGTTCTGAAACCGTTGACTAGTCCTGGTTAAAAAGATTTCAATATCTTTCTAAGTTGAGCTTCAGTTCGTTACTGAAAGCTGAGGATTTAAAGCTTTATGCAGAGTCATGGGGGGAGCATAGTAAGTATTGATGACAAATACCTAAGGAAACCTACTTAATTTAAAAGTTTGCCCTGCCCTGCAGTCTTCAAGATACAGTGCTACAGACATGTCATATGACAGCATCTTCGAGGCTGAGTCTGAAGACGGGGTGGTACCTGTTGCTGTAAGTCCAGATCGTGAAAGTATTTGTCGTAGCCACGTGTATGTAAACAAATATTGCTTAGATAGGAGCAACCATGTTGCATGTCATCATCATTATTATAGATGTGTGTACAAAGCTGCAACCTTGCCAGGTTTGCTCTCATCATCAAAGAGAGGGCGATTCTAGGATTTCAAGACTTCCATAAAAAAACGGAAAAGACTTACCTGAAAATCTAACACCTTCATGCCTGTGCTCTCATACAGCATCCTAATCATATTCAATATGAATGCTACATAAGTAACTTTCATTGTTTGTTATGTGAGAGTGAATACCATCTCACTTGTGCAGTCAAGGATGAGTATTGCAAGTAACCAAGATATCATGGAGCCTGGAGGTATGTCACATGTGCAAAGTCACATTATGTTAGACCTCTCCATGTACATCTCTGCATTCAGACTTATTCAGATATACGGCCTGGTATCCAATGTGCAGATGATGGTGGGCTGCATGACAATGCTCAATACGCTCAAGAGGTGGATGACCTTCCAGATGCTTCTAGAACCTACCCTGGCAATGAACCTCAGCCTCCACTACAAAAAAACACCAATCTTGTTGACAGTTCTCCAGCCTCAGGAGCACCATCTGCAGATCCAACACAAGCGCCAGCAGTGGCTACCTCCCAGCTTCCTGCCAGAGCACCTGCACTGCAGCATGCAACTGAGAATTCCTCCCAGACCCAGCCCTTGGTGGATATTGGTTGTAGTGTTATGCGGGCACCTGCAGAAGATGTACCTACACCTTCAGACAGAACATACAGTCACCCTGAGGACCTAACTGTACCAACAGCGATTCATGCCCATACTGTCATACCCTCAAAAAGCAGTACAGGTCTGGCAGCTGAGTCGCCACCTTCTCCTAAACCTGATGTAATTCCTCATTTCCTTCCATCTTCTCCACCCACCCTCCCACCTCCTCTACCAACTCAGAGCCCAAACATCATGATATTTAAATCCCAAAGAGCTGTTGGGATACCGCCTGGTGGTCAGCAGCCATCATTGGCTCCCACACATTATGATGACATGTCAACAAATAAGTCTCAAAGCCACAATACGCTTCAGGACTCAGTAGAAGAGCCTTGGAGAGACCCACTCCCTGCCTTATCACACACAGTAGTGCTTCATCAACCTGCCTCTGCATCTGGACGTGCTGAGCATACCCCAACACGCCCCGTAGTTGTAACTGATAAAGATTCTCAGTTTTCACACACCCAGCCCTCTTGGCAACGTCGTCAACAACTGGAAGCGAGCATGCACCTAGACATCAACTCAGATAAGCCTAATCAGGGTAACAGGGACATGGATGACGAAGCTCTGTTGTCTCAGCAGAAGAGGCAGCTGGACCTGTCTCAAAGGCACTTGGCACTGGTAAGGACTACCAGTGTAGTAAAATCAATGGTTTATTTTTGATACTTCAACCACTGATTCCACTTTGAATTGATGCGGCAAAGTCGCTGTACACCTCTCTTTCCGCACTTCTCGACTAACATGTCACATGCAATTCTCGACTAACAAGTGTTCTCCATGCATTGTGGCTAGGTGATCGAGCGCAGCATTGAGTACACTCGTGCCGCTGATCGCATCCAGGAGCTGCAAAAGCACGTGGAAACACTGACTAGTAGGTTGACCTCTGCGCTCCAGGTGAGAGTGTGGAGAATTTGATTATTAGATTGACCTCTGCACTCCAGGTGAGAGAACAGCAGTATCCTGCTGTTTGTATTATTCAGTTTGGCCTCTCCTATGGTTTAGGGTTGATTATCTGGAAGCCTGTAGAAGAAAAATATACTAGACAAATACATTTTGAAAAGGCATGATCAGCTTCTTCATTATGACTAGTCACTTGTAATCATGAAGGATCGAGATAAGGCAGAGGTGTCGCTGATCAGCCTGACTCGCCAGCATCATGATGCGGAGGAGCGGTTGCGGGACATGTATGAGAAGCGGTTAGAGGTGGTCCACAAGGAAGCTGCTGGGCTGAGGGGGAAGTTGGACAAGCTTGAGGCAGAGAGCACAAAGGTAACTAGATGGTCAGGCAGACACCAAGAAGCTGTGTTTTAACTCTGCTCAGCTTCAAATTATGTGAGAACAAATGGCAGATTATGACAAGCATTGATGCTGTCTGTCTCAGAAAGATTCTCTAGCTTGTGAATTTCACACGCTATGTAGCCTCTTGAGATCCTGACATCATCTCTGTAGTGCTCGACTACATCAAAAGTTGCAAACTCTCAAAATCTCACTTCACTTCCGCTATTGTATGGGAATTTCCTTTGATTGCTTTACTCATACTAGCCAGAATGTCTCCACATTGAAGGTCTGCCTGCTTTCTTCATATATAGTTGTCGGTGTTCTGGGTAGGTTGACTCCTGCTTTCTTCATATGTTTTCGGTGTTCAGGGTAAGTTGACTGCTATTGGGGATAAGGTGCAGTTAAGTGGGGAGGAGCTGGCAGCTCTGAGGAGGAATGTTGAAGAGCAGGAGGTACTGATAAAAGGGTACCAGCAAGAGAATGAGGCAGCTGTGCAGAAGATTAAGGTAGTATGTCAACTACAGTAGTGATGCATTTTTGCCTCATACATCTTGATATATCACTAATCTGCTTCTCTCAGCATAACACTGAGAAGGATTTTCACATCATTCTAGATCTCCCAGGTCTCCCATATTCTCCCTGTTAGGACACAAAGAAATATGGTTTCAGCTGTCAGTACAGTTTTGTTGTCAGTACGTCAGTTTCATGTCCATAAAAGATGATGGGTCTCTGTGATGTCTGTTATGACTTCAGCTTGCTTATTGCAATGATGTTGGCCTTCACCCAGAAGTGTGTCCCAGGCACATCTCCAGAACTGCTTAGTTGCCCTGAAATAGCAGTCTGATGAATTGTGTATGTAATGCAGGCCTTGGAGGAGGAGGTTGCCCGTGCTGAGGCCATTGCTGCTGAAGGCGCCATGCGAGTGGAGCGTCAGCTGCTGTTGGCCCAAGAGGATCGTCAGGTCAAGGGTGCAGAGACTGCCACTAGGTTGAGGCAGGCCCTAGATCTTCAGAGAGAGCTTGAGGTGAGTCATTGTGCAGGACGTCTGTTTCTTCTGCATACTGTGATGACTAGTACAACATATCATTCATGCTAGCTAGTATGATAAAATGTCCATCATGGTGTGATTGCTGTTAGTAAGCATTATTTATGTGACTGCTAATTTTGTGCGTCCTGATCTCAGGTTTTGAAAGAAGACAGTTCTATGAGGGAAAAGGAATTGAAGAACCAGATCGATAAGCTTAGGACTGAGAAGAAGGAGTTGGAGGCTAGGCTTGGAGGTGTTGACATGGCGAAGATGAAGGTAGCTAGTGTGTGTTATCAGAAGATGAAGGTAGCTAGTGTGCGTTATCAGAAGATGAAGGTAGCTAGTGTGTGTTATCAGAAGATGAAGGTAGCTAGTGTGTGTTATCATTGTACGATCAGTTTGCGCCCTGAGAAGCATGTCGTAGGTGCTCATGGATTGCATTGAAATCATATGAGGCATCATATGAGGCACATGCACCATGCGCCATGCATGGATTGCATTGAAATCAGATGAGGCATCATATGAGGCACATCATGCATGGATTGCATTGAAATCAGATGAGGCATAATATGAGGCACATCATGCATGGATTGCATTGAAATCATATGAGGCATCATATGAGGCACATCATGCATGGATTGCATTGAAATCAGATGAGGCATTATATGAGGCACATGCACCATGCACCATGCATGGATTGCATTGAAATCAGCTGCCTAGACTTTCCTGCTTGTCTGCATAACATGTAAACAAGCCACAGCTAAAGCCAGCAGACTTAGAGAGAATCTACTGAGACGAGGCAGCCATCATGTACTCATCTACATGAGTTGTAACAAAGATTATTCAGGATCATGGATGCCCTCAAAAATGTTTTCTTGTAGGGCCTCTGTGCTTATTGATTTCCTTAACTTTTCAGATCAAGATCATCACTGTAATATCTACCTACTTGTCAGATCATGATCATCACTCTCATATCTATCTGCTTGTCAGATCATGATCATCGCTGTCATAACATCTATCTCTTCTTCTGGGATTAGGAGGGAGACGTCTTGGTCGTTAAAGTGAAGGAGGAGATGGAGTCATTGAGGTTACATCATGCTGCCATGGTGACAGAGTTACAGACAAAGCTCAACTGGTGCGCTATTGACTGCCATAATCAAGAACGGCACTGTCATCACCTAGTCTTGTGCGACTGCCATAAACAGTCTGTGCCATCCCACATCATGTTCTTGCGTTGTGCGAATCTCAAGTGTTGATTGTTGCGTGGAAATAGAGCTGTTTCAACCTCACCTTGAGCTATCACCTCATGTTGAGGTAGAAACATAAACACATATTGCGCTTCACAGTCATCCTATCTCATGATTGTTTTTATCATCCCAGGTATGTTGAAAATCAGGAGCTTCTGACTAAGAATGATGCCCTGGTGCAAGAGCAGCGAGATTTGATTCATCGCCTAGAGGAGAGGCTGAGCTTCTATGAAGGTAGTGCTTCTGTGTGTAATAATAATGTGTAACACACATATTTAAACCTGTTCCAATCATTGAAGTCCAAAAGTAATGTCCCAGACTGTGATCATTTCATATCATGATATTAGCTAACACCCTGTACTAGCAGTAAACTGTGTCAGGTGCTTGTGCATGGTCTCTGACAAGTCTACCAGCATCATAATGTGTTTGGCTCCGTAACCACTCCTCATGGCCCTTGCTGCAATGCGGCTGTGTGTCACTGCTTGCAAAATATGGTAGGACTTCTGAATAGAATGAAGTTGATCCATTAAGCCTCATCCTGCTGTTATAATGATCTAGGGCCGTCCAGCCAGGGGACAGTAAAAAGGATGAAGGAGCTTCAGGCACAAGTGACATCACTCACACAGGTCTGTAGTCACTCTGTTCTCTTGAATAATTCAACATCATCACCTCCTCATGACCATCATTCACCATCCAAATCCTTCTCCTGATTGTTGTACCTGGGTTGGCATAGTCTTATTGTAGAAATCTGGTTGATGTTCTCCCTAGTAAAGCGTAGGATCTTTGCAGCCTCACACATTCATCTGGCTGTTGTGCTCTCTTGATCCTGCTAGGCATTGCGTAGTACATTCATCTGGTTGTTGTGGTCTCATTATCTTGCTAGGCATTGCGTAGTACATTCATCTGGTTGTTGTGCTCTCATTATCCTGCTAGGCATTATTGCGTAGTACATTCATCTGGTTGTTGTGCTCTCTTGATCCTGTTAGGCATTGCGTAGTACATTCATCTGGTTGTTGTGCTCTCATTATCCTGCTAGGCATTGCGTAGTACATTCATCTGGTTGTTGTGCTCTCTTGATCCTGTTAGGCATTGCGTAGTACATTCATCTGGTTGTTGTGCTCTCATTATCCTGCTAGGCATTGCGTAGTCGTGGTGGGCCCAAGTCCCTAGCAGCTATAATAGAAGCTGCTAGGCCCAGTGCCGAGGAAAGTGCAATTGTACAAGTGAGTCAGATTGGACTGTGCAGCAGCCCTGCTAACTAGGCTTTAAATCACAACCCTGAAACCTAACATACTCTACTTGGAGCTCTTCAATTCGCTGATACTTTTTGTACAGCCCCTATGAAGACACGGCAACTTGTAGTTTATCAGAATGTTGTTGTCAGTACCTTTCATGATTCATGCCTTTTCAGAGAAAGGTATAGCGATAAAACTGAAAGAGTGTCCATGTTTGAGAGGAAAGAGTGTCCATGTTTGAGAGGAAAGAGTGTCCATGTTTGAGTGGAAAGCTAAACTTGCTGAACACATTATTGTGAGCCATAGATAATAGAAGTACCAATCCACCATCATTGGTGATGACAGCAGCAGCAGCAGCTAGTTTGAACATGTTGGCTCTGCCCACCTAAATGCCCACTTAATCCGTGAGTACTGCAGGGACTACAAGTGCAGCTGGAGAGAGTGCGAGAGGATCTCTCAAGGAAGGTGCGCTTTCACTCTCAACCTAATTCTGTTGAGAAAAACACGTAAGCAGGCCACACTTCTGCCTGTTTCACATTTATGGGTGAACCCTTATATTTTCTTCCCAAAACTGCCATCAGGACGATGAATATGAGACCAAGCTACGTAGCTACCAACAGCAGTATGAGCAGCTGCGGCGTCAGTACGAGGAGAAGCAGGGCAAAGAGGAGTCGGCCCTGAAGCTGCGCAAGCGCAACAAGGAGCTTGAGCAACAGGTTTCCAGCATGGCTCTTAATTCTGTTGTTCACTTATTGTGATAAATGTATTTATAGCTTGTGAGCATGTAGACAAAACCCAGAAGAACATGATGACCTAGCAGCAGGATCTTATTCATGTTCTGTGTGATAGTGTGAGCTGCTTGAGCAGTACTGCATCTGATGTGGAATCGTGTAAAAAGAAGTACCTGCTTGTCAGCAGAGCTTTACGCTAGGAATGCAAGCATTCACAATTCAATTTATGGCAGGTGGAGGAATTAAGAGCCGCACACACCAAGAAGATCAGGGAGTTGGAGGCGAGGATGAAGGTGAATTTACAGGGTTTATCCACTATTAGGGTTGAAGGTGAATTTACAGGGTTTATCCATATTTATGGCAGAAGAAGAAGACTAGCCCGTGCACTGAAAAAGTGTCAAGAGCTTTATGACATGTACATCGCTGCTCATGCTATCATATGATTCGCTCTTTGTATTGTTGTCAATTGAAATCGCATACCCCTACATGCATGCTCATTGCTCACTGCCTCGTGCTCAAATCATAGGATGATGATGGAAGGTTTCAAGTCTTGTTGAGGCCTTGTCGCTTGTTTTCTGTGTAACTCCAATCAAAATAAGCAGCTTCCCTGCCTTGACTGACTTGCCCAATCAAAATAAGCAGCTTCCCTGCCTTGACTGACTTGCCTTCTTCCCAGCTTGTTTGTGACCTGCTGTAATTCAACAGGCTGCCGCTTCTGCTCCAGGATCTAGGAGGGAGGTGCCAGCAGCTGCCTCTCCACTGATGACCCCTCCTAGCAGGGTTCCAGCTGGCACTACTGCTTTGGCATTGGCACAGAAAGAAATCAAGAGACTAAATACGGAGCTGGATCTCAAGACAAGACAGGTGAGCCACAGTCTCTCAAGCAGACCTCAAATGAGGATCAGACAGTACATTCACAAGAACTAGATTGGCACCTTACTTAGAAGAGCACTTGCCACAACTACATATGTTATCTCTTCAAATCCTCCGTGCCGCAAATAAATGCTGTTGCCTTATGACTTCAAAATCGATTGCAGAGATGCTATTAGTAAAGCTAACCCAGGGATGTTACCTTGTTGCATCAATGCAGGTAGCAGAGATGCATCTCAAGCTAGCTCAGGCAGAGGCATGCATTGTGAAGCTGGAGGGCCGGCAGGGAGCAGCTGATGTACAGCAGGACGACCGTAATGTCATGTACTACAGAAACTCCCCAGCTGGCAAGCAGGGGGTGATGAGCAGTACAAGCAGCAGTGGTCAATATCGGCAGGCTGCAGGCTTTGCTGTTGGGATGGGTGACAAGAACCACATGGTCTCCCCCACCAGGTCCAGTACGCCCAACTTGGTGCGGTACCTGCAGTCTAAAACCAGTGATTCCAAGGTGCGCTATTACAGTGTGGAGAGGTTAGGCAGTACACCCAACTTGGTGCGGTACCTGCAGTCTAAAACCAGTGATTCCAAGTCAGTCCTCCAAGAGTTGCAGGACGCTATGAATCAAGTGTTCATTAAAGGGCTGAGTTGCCTTCCAAGATGCCCTAATCCTAGCCTACTGCTTGCCCTAATCCTAGCCTACTGCTTGCCCTAATCCTAGCCTACTGCTTGCCCTAATCCTAGCCTACTGCTTGTGAATTTCATGAATGCAAACTCGTTAAAAAGGGGACAGGCATTGCATCATGACATCATATCCTACAGGCTGGTAGAGATCAGAGTGCTGATGTTGAGCTGCAGCGGCGCTGTCAGGCATTGACCCTCGAGTGCAACAGCCTGAGAGAGGCTTTGCATGAGGCGCAACAGCAAATGCTGCTGCTTCAACAAGGTGACGGTCTTCTTTTGTGAGCATGAGACCTTAGCTGTGTTGATGCATAATGCCTATCACATGGTAAGACAGCAGGTAACTGCTGACTGGATGCATATCACATGGTAAGACAGCAGGTAACTACTGACTGGATGCCTATCACATGGTAAGACAGCAAGTAAGTGCTGACTGGGTGCCTATCACATGGTAAGACAGCAGGTAACTACTGACTGGATGCCTATCACATGGTAAGACAGCAAGTAACTGCTGACTGGGTGCCTATCACATGGTAAGACAGCAGGTGACTGCTGACTGGATGTCTATCACATGGTAAGACAGCAGGTGACTGCTGACTGGATGTCTATCACATGGTAAGACAGCAGGTGACTGCTGACTGGGTGCCTATCACATGGTAAGACAGCAGGTAACTGCTGACTGGGTGCCTATCACATGGTAAGACAGCAAGTAACTGCTGACTGGGTGCCTATCACATGGTAAGACAGCAGGTGACTGCTGACTGGATGCCTATCACATGGTAAGACAGCACTAGGTAACTGCTGACTGGGTGCCTATCACATGTTAAGGCAGCAGGTAACTGCTGACTGGTTGCCTATCACATGGTAAGACAGCAGGTAACTGCTGACTGGGATCAGAAGTAACTTCTTTTAAGTTATAAATCCCTTCCTGATTGCCTGCTATGCCCTCACTCCCTCATCATGTCAACTTCTACTCAGGTTCTTCTATCATTACATGGGGATGAACACATTACTGTCAACTTAATTGTCTGCTTACACCATGCAGGTAATTATCTGCAGAGTCCTGCACACACTACCTCTATTGGCACTAGCGGCAGTAACACTCTAGCCCTTCAACAACGTCTGAATGCGACGCTCCAAGAGCTGGAGGGGACTCGCTCTGAGACCATATCCTTACAGCGGAAGCTGGAAGCAGCTGAGTTGGCATTGGCAAGTGCCCAGCGCATCCAAGCGGAGTCGGCAGCTCGTGCTGCGGAGCTAAGGAGCGATGAACAGCGGGCCATGCTCCGGTTGCGAGATGAGGTGGCACACAGTGAGGGCATCAAGTGGAGGGAGAGGCTGGCAGTGTTGGAGCAAGTGAGGTTTCAGGGTTCAGGAGGAGATTGCTGTAGTCGCAGCAGTGGCTGATAGTTTATGTCAACTGTTTAGTGTAAGGTTATATTCTAAGCAGAACAATCCAGCAAAATCTCTCTCAGCTCGCATGTACTAAGAAGAAGTTGTTCCTGCTTTGCATTGCGTAATTGTATGTTGTAACGACCCGACAGGGGCCTCATAATATTCTGAGCTTGTACTGCTTTATGAGCTTGGAATGTTGAGCATTATTTCTAGGATGCAGGGCTAGAGTAGAAGCTACAGTGTGTGGCCTTATGAAGGATGCGGGCTTTGAATAAGCTCTAGGTGTTGAGCGACATTCATTGACTGTCCTTGTGCAGGATTTAAGAGCTGCTCACGTCCGTATTGAGCAGCTGCAGCAGGAGCTTGCAGCAGCAAGGCAGAAGCAGCATTGGAGTCCGGAAGCTGCTGCATTTGCAGCTCTGGAGAGGAAGCTGGACGAGCTGGAGTCGGAAGGGCGGAGCAGAGAGCAGCGTTGGCGTGCGATGTTGGAGGAGGAGCGGAGCATGGCAGTTGCTCAGTTAGAAATGAGGGATAAGAAATGGTGGGTTGCCATACATATTTCAAAATGCCTTGATATGACACGAGTGTAAGCAAAGAAAGTTTGAGTCATTTCATATCACAATTTCATTTCTCAATGCAACCCCCAACAACATAAACACCTTGCAACCATAAAAGCACTACTTCATTGACTCTACACAAATGTCTTTCACAAATGTAGAGTTCATTTTCCCTTGATTGCAGGGAGCTCATACTCCAGACCAAAAGCTCTGAGGTAGAGAGGTTCAAACTAGAGGTGGACAGCCTACTTCAGGCAGCAAAAAAGCTGCATACACAACAATCATTATTTGCAAACTCATCAAACACGGCATAAAGAATCCAGACAGAAATCCCTACAAAAGCACTGTTCTGAAGCTAGCGATTGGCATGGCCTGCATGGAAATTTTGGCATTTTCTTGAATGGTTGTTAAAAACATCAATGCTACAGACAGAGTCACTAATTTTGAGATAAAATCACATTACTCATCGGATAATAACACCGAGGACTCATCAATTCATGAGCTCGCAGTCACCATGTGTGCAATGAAGGAAAGTCGTGGGCATATCATTTGTTTGCGTGTCAGCTACCAGTTTATTCAACGATGATCCCTTCCTTGTACAAAGGAGGTGTGTCTATTGTTTCAGGTAGTGTGAACCGCATGTAGGAAGTGAAGCGGTACTACCCAGATAGTGTGAACCGCATGTAGGAAGTACAGCGGTACCCAGACACCTAGGAATATTGGCTCTGAGCCTACAAACCATCATCCATAATTGGGTGAATAAATCAGTGTTTTGATGAGTGCATGCAATAGCAACATCAGGGCAACATAAACACCCTTCACAAAACAATACAGAGATGTCAGCACAGATGACTTCAGATGACTCTAAACGGTGTTCTTACTTGCATCCTCTCTTTCATAAGTATGAAAATATCTGAATAAACTCACCAGGTCTAAAGTCAGTTGCGAGGGGCGCCTGCTAGCAGGGAACGCATATTGCTGCTGCTGCTGCTGCGTCACACTGCAGTTGATGTCACAAGTCTTACGCCTCAGGGCAGCAGTGCCACTGCTCCTCTCCTCACCTGCTGCCACAACCCTGGAGCTGCCACATATGACATCCCAGTCATCAAATTGCATGATGGCCTTCTTGATACTGTTGTTACCACCCCTGTTATCTTTTCTCAGCTCTGCCACTACCTGCCTCAGGCTTTCAGCCTCAGCCTCTAGCCGCCTGTTCTTGTCCCGCTCCTCCGCCAATTGCTCCTGTAAACTAATGGCGGTTACTTCCACCGCCGCCAATGACTCAGCCTGCTCCTCAGCCTCCTCCTCAGCCTCCTTCGTGATCTGTATGATCCTGAAGTGCTGCACCAGGCACATCATCTGCTGCTGCTCCAGCTGCTGCTTCAGCGCCTGAAACCTCTTCTCAAGGCCTGCCAAATTCTCCCCTTCCGCTTCCACCGCAGCATTTTGAGGCGCTGTTTGGTCCCTTACCACCTCAGGGCAGACCTCTGTAACACCTTGATTGATGAGATGAGGCCCTGCTGTTTGGCACCCAATGTCTACTGAAAAGGCATTTCTAAGGATACGGCTTTGCGGTACATCACCTGCTGTCAAGTGCTGCTGGGGCCTGTCTACTGGACACAGGGTGCCGGGTGGAGCTGATGCAGGAGTGAGCTCAGTCTCAGCCTTCATGGTATCCTGCCTGGCCTCTTGATTCAGATGAGCCATGATCCTGCCAGAAGAAGAGGTGATACCTGCAGGAGCACTGAGCACACCCGTAGATGTATCATATGGCGCTTTCCTGGAAGCATGTGGAGGACTGAGCAGGGTAGCTGAGGACAGGATCATTCTTAGGATACCTTGCAGTGTCTTCTCTCGAGAGATGAGCTGCCTCAGGCGCTGCCTCCTATGGGGTGTGATATTCCTGGTGACATGTTTTGTGCGCCGTTTAGCTTTTAAGCTGGCCCATGAGGATGCTTTTCTGTAGCTGAGGTCCTGTAAAGAGCTTTGTCCTTCCTCTTGTTGACCCTCAGATGGTGAGTAACTAGCAATGCTGCAGCTGCTGACACATTGTAGCGAGTTTAGAGAGCCTAGGCTGCTGCTAGCGCTGGTCATCTTGCCTTGAAAGACCAGCAGTGCAGTGTGGGGGTTGAAACCTTCGCTACACATTATATGTTCCTATTATTGCCTTTTCTGCAGAGAGAAGGCAGATGAGGACACGTTGCTTCAGTGTGCAAGAGATTTAGTTTTTCTTGATTGCCAAAATCATGTAAGCATAATAATGCATTGCGGTTCAGATGAAATGCTTTCGTATATCCAACCCAAAATGATGTAAAGTTTCCACTCGTATACCGAAGTTGCTGATACCTTTGTGAGTAGTGCCTCAACAAGAGCACGATAGCCTCTTCTCTTCCTGCAAGAATTTATGTCAAGTGGTCAGTATTTTTGCGATCCATGGACCATCATTTAAGATCTAATTTGCATGTAAGTAGCGTTATGTTGTGAGAGATTCGAGATGAAATCTTCGCCTCACTTACAAATGAGCCCATCGTAGGAAACATCAAGAATCAGATTCCGTGATTTTGAGAAAATCAATGGCGAATATAAAGCCCATACACCCTTAAAAATATTAAATAATAAATCATGTGATTGGGTAACACTAAAATACATGCATAGAATGTAGGTAGATGTTTTCAGTTAATTTTTATGCAAGTAAAACAGCTAAAAGATAAGAACCATGCTCTCTATGCCAATATCTATGTTTTGCTGGCAATCGCTGCTCTTTACCTCACAGGGATACAGATTGCTAAGAATATAAATAACAATCGCCAAATTAATGCGAATTCGTTGTTGTTGGTGGTGGTGGTATTGATAACAATGAATATTCGTTTTACAGTTCAAGTATCTTCGTTGTGTGAAAGCTTCAGTAGGTATGGACTGAGTCCACATCCTCGAAGTGCTCCATCTTGTAGGACACGTAGGAGTTCAACATATGGTTAAAAAGGGGATTAAAAAGGGGGGTAGATATGTGTCGACGTTACCGCCATTCGAATTTCAGCCACCTTCAGTCTATGACTTGGGTTATCAACCGCCAGAATATGTAACTTGCAGGTAATTTGAAGTCTTTTAGAGTTCAGAGCTTAAGGATCACCTGCAGTACCTAAGGAGGTACCTACTTCATCCACTTTTATTCTGTGGTCATTGCCATCACTTTCTTACCAGGATCTGCCACAAGTCTCTGACAACATCACCTCTCAATTTCGAGTGGGCTGCTGTCCCCACGGATGCAGTAACGTTGGCCATGGTCAAGGATGCTATCTTTAAGAGGCATGGTGGGGCAACTACTTCGCTACTACTGTACAAAGACCAGGTACCTTGAAGCTTGAATTGCCTGTCAATCACGTGCATGACTGAATATAAAAAAATGAAGTGTTCCTTGTTTCAACTTCATCTATAAAAAATGCTCTGAGACTTCAAACCTTAGATTGAATTTTTGCAGGCCGCCCAAAGATGAGTATCAGAATTTGTACAGTTTGAACCCATAACCACTCTTAAATTGTGATTGATTGTAGATTTTATCTTTTTCATGATCCTGTATTGAAGGCTAAAGAGGAATGCTCCCTGGCAGCTGCTGATGATGGCGCAACCCTGAAGGATTTGGGTGTGAAAGGATCCACAACAGGCAAGCAAAGCACATACTGTGATGTGTGATCATTAGAATCTAGTCTGCATTACATACCCTGTTTATAAAACTGATCATGTTAGGCGGTCAGATTAGGCAGGAGTTGAGAGCAGAGAAGTCAATTTTGAATCATAGCTATGCAGGCCTTGATATTCAAATGACAAAAGTTGTCAGCACTTAAGCAGGTGCTCATGTTGCAGTTCATCCTCACAAGGCCTTTTAATATTGCATAGTAGTTTGTAAGTTTATACATAAAAATTAACATTGAAATTCAGTCGCCATTGCTGCTCACTTTCACTGAAGACCCCGAGGGTCATTCGGAAAGACACCCCGTAGTAGTTTGTAAGTTTATTATACATAAAAATAATATAGAGACTTGCCGCTGGCCTCTTCAATCCTTTGAATTAATCCTTTGTCAGGAAGTGTTGAAGACTTGCCGAAGATTGTGCTGTACTATGACTACGACTCTGGATTCCCAAGCTACGACAACGTCATTGTCCTGGTGGACTTTGAGCCGCTAAGACCAAAGCATGGAGTGCCTAGTCATGCTAGACCTTCATCTGCTGCTGCTGCTGCTGCAGGGTCTGCTGGGAAGCAGCTCCATAGTGGAGGTCATATGAGACCCTTGGGGTAACATGTGTACAGTACTGCTGATGGTACTGCTGTCAGGGCGGTGCTGCTGCCTGAGGTTGAAGAAGTAAGTGTGCAATGGAGGCGCATGGGTGATCTGGCAACATGTGGAGCTCACTAATGATTTGGAATTCTCATGCACCTGCGCATGGATGGCTCACATGAATGAGGACCATAGATTTGTAGAATGGGTGCTGTCAAGGACGTCCACTGCAACTGCTTTCTCAGCCCTCCATACAAGATGCAGGTTACAATGTCGGGGCTGTTCAATAACAGCATCTTTCAACCAGGCTCTGCCCTGGAATGGAATGGAAAGCCAGTGCCGGACCTCCCCATATGCACAATTCCTTCCAACTGTCTTCCGGTGGTCAATTGTACACTTCAGCTGGAATGGTAGAAGCTTCTAACTCCTGTAGGCAAGGATGCCTTTACAAAGTGCACAGTATGGACTCAAAAGTGAGAACTTACTTGGAAGTGGATGACAGTGCATTACAAAGCTCCCTCTTTGCTGCTATGTGAGAGAGAAATGAAGTATATCAAGTGCCATCCCGCCTTATCAGAAAAACGTTCTTCTTGTCTGATACGTTGAGTGTTGTGTCATTAGTGTCATTACATGAGCTGTTGTATTATTTGTGTCAGTGCTAGTATAGTGACTCATGATAGTATCATTTGCTGTTAGAATCTGTTGCTTTAAGTACACCGTCTTACCAAGGTCTATCATGAACGAGTCTAGTAACTTAAGTTAGAATGGAATCCATATGAAGTTGTATCCTACCGCTCTGCTTCTCTATGTAATGTTACTAATTGTTGAAATAGTTGACTGCATGGAAGTGAGAGTAATGAATGTGGTACCTCTGACGAAATTGTTGCAGCATATTCAGTATATTTTGTACCTAATACCTTCAAGATTCCTAGCTAAGTAGATTGCTGGTGGTCTACTTTGGCTACAGTAGTAATCGTGTGGGTAAATGCTTATGCGAACATGTTTCCAAAAGCATCCGTAATCTTGATGCCTTTTCTAGGTAGGTCGTAGGTATTTTTGCAGGTTTCCATGTCTCACGGTGTATCAAATAATGCAATAAGTGCAAAATTGCACAGATGTTGGAATACACCTTATCTCGAACTACTCTCTAACATCTTTACAATGTTACAAAGTATGAACGCATTTTCTTGGGTGGGTACAAATTGCCATGAACAAATGAGCCTCCGTATTCGCTCAAGAGTGGTGAGTTAGTGAAACTGGGAAGTCTGAGTTTTTGATGCGATTCTAAGGAGGCTAGTGAGATCCAGGCATTCACATATGTCTCAATCAAGGGTGCCACAGCTCCATGCTAACGGTAAATGCATTGTATTTCGATTTAAGTTATACAAAATACTAAGAGATACGCCCTTACAGTGACTGTTCAAGACTTTTTAGAGCGCTATGAGGTTGGGGAGACCGTTGGCGTAGGCGGTAGGAAAATGTAATCTTCTATTTGTGATGATTACTTGGGAGTAAGATAGTTGTGTGGGCTTTGTCTTCTTCTGCAGGCTTTGCAGTTGTGAAGAAAGGACGGGATAAATTAACTGGTGATCCTGTAGCTATTAAGGTGATTGTTTTGCTTTCTCAAAACCTCCATACATTCTGAAGGATACGTCTCTTTGTGCCCAGGTCGTCGATAAGTCTCGATATGCAGCTGGAGATAACAGTCTAGAGAGAGAGATTCAAGTCCTGATTAAGGTGAAGACCGGAGGAAGCATCTAATCATGTACACTAATATGGTTGGCATCAATCGGTCTGAAGTCGGTCCTCGGTTCTCCTCACAGGTTAATCACCCAAACTGCATCAAGCTCTATGATGTGTACATAACTCCTCGAAAAGTGTACCTGGTGACCGAGCTCGTGACAGGCGGAGAGCTTCTAGACAGGTAGGATCACTATGTATGCTTGCTCTTTGAAAGAAACTCAGAATCATGTAACCCGTAACCCATAACATGCGTAGGGTGACAGAGAAAGGAAACTACACAGAGAAGGATGCTGCGAGCTTGATCAGACAGATCTTGGAGGGAGTGGCATACTTGCATGCAAATGGTACGGTTACCTGTTTCTTTTTTATGCAGAAAGATCATAACTTCTTAGCTGGGCATAATCCAATGTCATATTACTTTGCATTTCAGGCATTGTGCACAGAGATCTCAAGCTAGAGAACATGATCATGATGAATGAACGGGACGATTCTCCCGTCAAGATCGCGGACTTCGGTCTCTCCAAGTTCTTCTCTCCAGAAACAGTCTTGTCCACAATGTGTGGATCACCACAGTATGTTGCTCCAGAGGTCCTGGGCGTGGGAGATGGGCTCAAGGAATACTCTCCTGCAGTGGACATGTGGAGTGTTGGTGTCATCCTTTTCATCCTGCTTTCTGGGTATTCTCCTTTTGGTGGGTTTTACGTCGCATGTATAAATTTAACTGAACTATTTGTCTACATTAAGGTCATGAAAGAGATCCCATAGAGGCAGTTTTTCTCCTAAAGCTTAATCTTTTGAAAATGATTCATGTTGTTTGGTCTCGACGTTCTTTATTGAACTTCTCTTTCTTCTGTAATATTCCTGCAGATGATGACAACGATGCTGTCTTGTTTGAGAAGATCAAGAAAGGTACTTACGATGCTGATGACCCAATTTGGGAAGGCATCTCTAAGGATGCAAAGGACATTGTTGCAAAGCTTCTGACAGTGGACTCATCTGCAAGGCTGTCTGCTGAGCAGGCGCTACAACACCCTTGGGTCCAGGGGAAATGCTTCGGTGATGTAGACAATGGTGAGTGTGGTGGATTATCTTGAGTCTTGGGGAAATGCTTGGGTGATGTAGACAACAGTAAGTGATGTGGATTGTCCTGAGTCCTGAGAGTGCATGGGCAGTACATCACTTAGTTTTTCACCCATGCATGATCAGTAGCAGTGATTGTGTTGTGAGTGCAAGCCTTAAGATTGCTTTAAAATGTTGTTCATTAGAGGAGATCAGAGCTGGTGGCAAGCATGCCCATATGGTCACTTTTTTTGTACGCCTGCTTCATGAAAATGTTTATGCTAGTCTGTACACTGATAGTGAACTTCTGAAAGTTGGCGTTGTTGTGTGTATTCTGATCTTGAATTGGCTCCTTCTTGTCTCAGGGGACGTGAAGCAGCTGGCTGGCACCATGGACAAAATGAAGAACATGGCGGTGAAGAGAGATTCAATGAGGAAGTCTTTTATCGGGGATGCAGCTGCTGCAAAGGCTATGGCGCCTGTGCTGGATGATGAGGAAGATGTCAGCTCTTATTTGTGAAGAGCGCTTGCATGAACATGATGTCGTAATGTTTGCTTGCTTTTAACTTATACTGAGATGATGCAGCGGATAGCTTCTCATGTTGCAACATTGACTGTGGTTTGAGGGGAAGAAGTGTGGCTGCCTCCTAATCATACCTTCATTAGTTTACATTTATTTGCATAACGTGGGGGTATGTGAGCCTTGAAGAAGTATGCACTACATGTCGTGTCTGGTGTCTCAGGGTACTGCCATTATGAGTCACAAGCATGTAACTCTTTGCCAGGTTTTATTTCCCTATTTCAAAGTATCAGCATGTTCGTGGGGATGTCCTGCAGCCTAGACAGAGAGATTGCAATATGGACTGTGGGGACAAGTTGACTTTTAATGGCTCACTCTCTTGCTCTGAAGTAAGGAATTTAACACTAGCCATGGAATATTGACTTGCAATAGGAGAAACTTAATCAGAGAATGTTAACTCGAAAGGGCAGAGCAATCTTGCTTTTGCCCTTGCTTTCAAATGGAACCAAGTCACCCTGAAGCTACTGAAGCACCTACTGAGCCAACTACCAATAGACTAGGCCATTCTCGTAAGAGATCAGGGTGGTGAGCTCCGAATCCAACCTCGCTCAATCACAACTGATGAGTGTACCGTGTACAAAAAGGTGTAGAGCAGCTGTTTACCATGTTATGGCTGAATGTTGATCAGGCTTAGCCTCGATGGTACCACCACTCAGATCCACTGGCCAGCAATACATTCACAGCCAACAACATGGCTCCAGTCCCAATTACTATACCCAGGACCAAAAAGGTGTCAAGGAACGCCTGCTTCAAGAGAAGTATGTAAGCGAGTGAGACACCAAATATGAACAAACAATACAATTTGGCTCATGTCCTCCACTCAATTATGAAGTATGAAAGTTACTTCATACAGCAAGCGCGAAGTACAATAACTACGGCACTCCGGATTCCCAGGGGATCACTCGACCCAGTTCTTCTGGAGCTGAAGCACGTTTATGTTCCCAGATCTGATGAGAGGGGCTGCTATCGTGCTCGTATGACCGTAGCATGACATCAATGCGACCCGAACGGTACACAATCTGTCTGTCGGGGGTCCTCCTTGGTGCTAGCTTATGTGTGCACTCACATGTTTGCACTCACATTCTCGAAGAGGCCTATGTGTCATCACGGCTCATGATGCACAACTATAGGAGAATCTCTAAACTGCAGTTCAGACAACATAAGCACTTACTATGCAGGAGAGAATCCAGCTACTCAGCAAGTTATTCAATGTGCTGATCTCACCTTCTCTGGCTTAGGCCAAGTGATAAGCTGAGCTTGCTCCACAGCTCCCTGACAGCATGAGATGACTGTATGACTGCTGGATCAATTATTTCAACAGGAACTTCAAGCAGTACAAGGCTAAGCGAGGGTTTGACTTATGGTTATTTGACGGAAAAGTGTGAGACTCAGAACAAAGCTTCTTAATGTGTTTGAACACGTGGAACAGCCCTTCAGCTGCCTTCCTTCAGCCAAGTTCCTATATTCAGGATAACCATCTGCATATGCTCTATGCTCAACCTGGGCGCTTAGTCACCTGAATAAGACCTCCAGGTCCTGCAACGTTTGGCTGTACTTGTTTTTGTTGCTGCTGGCGACGTAAGTCACTCAGCTTCCTTGTCTCCTCATCAGTAGATGAGGCCTTCATGACAGGTTGAGAGAATATCAGGGGATTAAATAAGCATCATAGCTCAGGTAAGTGGTGACACAACAAAGTCTTAGTATATCATATCCATTAGCATTTAATTAGGTACTTCAGTCTTCTCCCGTGAGTACCTGTTCAGTTTCTTTTAGGCCACCTTCAGGCCCAGCTTTGCAACGGTATAGTCTTGATATTGTAGCTATAATCTCACTTTTTAGAGGCGTCGAAGTGCAAATTTGCGTTCTAACTTGTTGGGAGCCGAACGTCTTAATTCGGAGTCTACTGCTTGAGAGCATCGTTGTCTTTATGTAAGATGATGAATAAATAAGCTCTCTGACACAGCTTAAACTGGACGTCACATAAGGTGTTAAGTCCTGGTTCCAATCAAACCGAAAAAACCGTGGCAGAATTTTGGAAACCATACACGACAATGTATAAGCATTGGAGGAGATCTGTCAACACAGAAGTGTGATTGCTTACGTTGGATGAAATGCTGTATCAAAACATGGACTGATGAATTTTGAAATCTCTTGATCAATGGCAAGTGAATTGTCGAAATTGATAGAAGATCAGTTAAGAAACAACGGTCTAAATGTTGAGGATGGGTGGCAGTTCGATGATGAAGAGATAGGACATAACTCCCATCCACCCACAGAGACCACACCTCTGTTCCATACCTCCGCCCCTGCTGCTGGACCAGAGGCAGCTCATCAAACACTGATGGGAGCCCTTAGAGTTGAGGCAAGAGTGAAGGAACAGAATGTGCAGAAGAACTTGGTCTTGTGTCAGAGACAGCTCTGTGTTGGCGGTGGGATCGCAATTGTCCTCGTCATATTCTTGGTTCTGGTGATATTGTCCAACAGTAGTAGAGCAGGTAAGTTACTCTGTCATCTCACTTGAGTTTGTAATGACGAAACAGGTAACCCTGACATATCCAAGGGAGGAATAGGAGACAGATTAAGATGTTTGACCGTCATGCTAATGTGTTATTCATCAAGAATGCTAAATAATGAAATTTAAGGTGTTGTGCCAGTCTTCTATGAACTTTCTGTATCAGGTCAATGTCTAATCAGAAGTTAATATGCAAATTAGGGTTTAGGGTATCATCATAAATGTACCCAAACTTTCTTGATGCTTTTCTTCTCCTCAGCTGGGACTGATTATGCCCTGCTGCCACCCTTGAGTACCCCGCTGAATCATCCACCCTCTCCTTCACCTTTATCACCACCACCACCAGTACCTCACAGCCCTGATCCTCACCCTCCACTACCTCCGCAAATCCCACCCTCTCCCAGCCCCCCTATTCCTCCCTCACCATCTCCACTTCAGAGCCCGCAGCTACCCTTCCCACCTCTACCTTCCCCGGATATGAGCCCCCCTCCACCCCTTCCATCCTTACCCTCTCCACTCAGTAACGCACCTCATCCCCACCCTCCATCACCAGAGACACCACTTTTGAGCCCCCCCCCTCTCCCTCAGACTGCAATGTCCACACCTCCCTTGAGCCCCCCCCCTCTCCCTCAGACTGCAATGTCCACACCTCCCTTGAGCCCATCCCCTCTCCCCCAGACTGCAATGTCCACACCTCCCTTGAGCCCATCCCCTCCCCCCCAGACTGCAATGTCCACACCTCCCGAACCACAACCATTTCCAACAGGAGTCACCACTGCGCCACCACCACTGGAAGGCAACGTTCCGGAGTCTTCTCCAGCTCCCCCCCAACCCAGCACTGCCCCCAAGACGTTCACACCCCAGAGACTGTTGCAATTCTTAACAACTACTCAGGACTCGAGATCCCGTGGCTCCTCTTCGGATGAGGTAGTGGCCTGAATGGCGGTAAGTGTTTACAGTCAAATACCTCTATTTTGGCCAGCTTCTGAGCTAAGTCTCTGCAGGCGTAAATTATCACTTCTAAGGTGCCTCTTGAATTCTGTTGAGAGAGACTTCGTTTCGCACCTCAATTTGACTCTGTAGCTAGCATGAATCTGATTTTTTACTTTGCTTACGTTGTGTCTTAGGATCGCTGTAGGATGTCGATTCCATTGGATAAAGAAACTGATTGCAGTCATCAGAACATATTTCATTTTTGTTGACATGCTCTTGAAGGAAGCACCGCAGTCTAGTGATGGAATGGTCCAAAAAGGGATACAGGCACAGCCGTCTTGACCACTTCAACATTATGCAAAACAGTTTATGCGTACTGCATATGACACTGAACACGTCCTCACTGCTTAATATCATTCTTGTTACTTTCGTCAATACAATATACAACGATTTCTTCAGATTTCCATCACTTGATGAACCCTAACATTGTAATGTTGTATGACCGTAACATCTCAAACTCAAAAAAAATGCTTCCTCTAGTAACAGATGCCAGCAGCATGCTGTTTGTCCATTCATATCATATGACTGTGCCAAGAGATAGCCTAAATTGAGCAAGCACAAAAAATATCACTGGCTTTATTTATTTGCACCAACAAGATGCTATGATGGGTCACGAGGGGTTTGCTCCACGTTTTTTCTGGTCTTAGGCTTGTACATCACAGTTGTGACGTACTTACTCTTGTACCGGTGGGTCATACCCACAACCAAGGCGTTCACATTCTGAACATTGAAACAAGAAAATTCAAACTTAGGAGGCCATGACTACGCGTGCTTTAACATTCTGCTTTCATGATCAGGGGTACAAATTTCAGTTGCAACCTGTTTTCAACACCTGGACAAAAAACATGGTTGTTCCTAAAAACTTTTATGACTCTAAACGACAATTTTAGCATTTTTCAACTGAACCTGTACAAGGACAGGTAAGTAAGGACAGAGAACAACACAGATGAAATGCTGATTTATGGTGTGCTCCTGACACTTAAGCCACCAGAAGGAGCATTCTGAATGTAGTAGTATGAGCCTTAAGGCATTCCTTGACAATACTCATAACATCATCTTCTTGTTACCTGTCCTTTCTGGCAATATGTGTGACTCAGCACAACATGCTGAGGTCTTGGCAGCACTGTCTGATTGTCTACAGCTGTGGGCACGTTCAGCAATGTCAGCTGTAGCTGAGGAGGCATGAGTGGAGGCTCCTTGGCATAGTCCTCAGCACTGGGCGCAGCACAGTCATAGCTGCACAGGTATCACATGGAGGTCATCACATGAGGAGGGACTGTAGAGGGTGCGACGTGCTCAATTCAAGCAAAAAATTAGAGGCCCGGAACCATTCCAGATTGAGATGATGTTGTGCATTTTTCTAATGGTGATTACAGACTGACATTTAAATTGCAGCTTTACATAGTGAGATTGCGGGTGACTCCTAGATGTTGAAGATGTGTAAGAAAGAAGATGTGGCTCTGATACCTGGATGGTGGTGATGGTGGTGGGTCAAACCCCGACAGGCCATCCAGATTTTCAGGGACATATTCATGAACTTCAATCACGTTGTTCACATTCCCTAGCTCATCAAACATGGCAGGCTGATTTGGGTCATATTTCCATTCACCATCCACTATGAATTTGTACTACAGGGCAGGAGGTGGAACAAACAAATTGGCACATTATTGGTAGAAATGTTTGTCTAGGTGGAAAGATCAGGAAATTTTGGAACTGTAAGAAGTGGTACATCATTTCACAGTCGTGACAGCTTAAGGGGAATCTAAATCCAGTGTAGAAGTGCTAACTCTCAGTCATGTCTCCCCTGTTCTCTTTCACTGCTTCAATTCGAACCCTCAGAATCATACCTGATACACACCAGGAGGCAGCAGCTTCACGATAGTTGATTCCTTCCCTGACCTTTGTAGCACTTGCCGCGTCGTCCAATTATCAAAGCTACCCTCTACCTCAATGTGGTTACCGCCATGACTCCCTTAAAACAAAGCAGGAAGGATGTGGTAAGTATGGAGGGTATGTTGAATCATTTGAATTTGTAGGCTTCAATCAATTGAGGGATAGGCTATGTATGTACATCTCCATAAATGGCTTCAGTCTTGTGTGTACCGGCACCATGTTTTTCATATTTTGAGAGACTCAGGCAATAATGTAACAGCGACAGGCGATAAAGTAACAATGAATGTAACAACGACAGGCGATAAAGTAACAATGAATGTAACAATGACAGGCAATAAAGTAACACCATTGTGTTGAGTTCTACTCACAGACAATAACTACTGGCACCAGCTTGGGTCCTGCGGGCCATGCTGAAACCCCATGAAAATCTGGACCCCTGATGTCCTCGGGCTTAGCAATTGGCTCCATAACCATTTGTGGGCTGTAGGTAAGGGGAGATCCTGGCATAGGACTAAATGGCGGAGACATGGAGGGAGCAGGATAGCTTCCAGCATCATGAGTTGATTTTGAATTTCCCTGTATAGAATGAGATTTGTAATCAATTGCTGTTGACTATTTATCGTTAGAATCTCATAGTTTACCATTCTATGTATTTAATTTCCAACTAGCGAGATGATCAACGCTAGAAAGGTGCTGACGAGGCATTTCTATCAAAAACCTGCTTTTTAGCCCTCGCAAAGACCTAAACAAGGGCTTTCCGCAGCTGTCTTGAACCGTGTCTCTCTGAATACATTAATTAGTTTTTAAATCGAAAAAAGATTCATTTGCAGTCCTCGACGTAAAATTCTTTTCTTGGTTGAAGGAATGCCTGATATGACGCAACTCAGCTGCAGTCAGCAGTCGCAGATCAGGTGATTAAGACTGAACAAACCATCTCCTCCCACTTGGCCAGGCTGAACACCTTTGCTCCCTTTGCAGGCCCTTGCACGATGCTGACATGATTGAATTGAAAGGCTCAGAAACATCTACTTCATACGGTCACGAAGTTCGCGACACCGGACGATGTGCAAGTGTGGTCCCTAGAACTGTTCCGCACTGCAAACAACACTTCTCATGGTAATGAAATAGTAGCCCAAAAACATGCTTCAGCCTACAGGGTCATCTACAGTGCTCATAGCGCACCTCCCATCCTTGCTGTTCAGGGACTGTGGGCTTGCATGCGTCTTCATGGTTGTGAAAGCCTTCAACGCTGCTGCACTTCAATCAACACCACAAGTTTCAGATCCGCATGAATCTGATTATGACAAGCTTAGAGAGCTCTGTCCAACAACCAGGTATTTGTTTGAAATTGTCAGCGCCATGAGAGAAGGGTGGCTGAAGGACGGTCCTAAAATGCCCTGGCTTCCGTTTATTGAGTACACGCCTTTCTGTCACTCTTTTTGCGCCTTACTTGTGCTCTCTTCCTGCAGTATATGGACTGTTGACCTTGCACACCTTCTGAGACGGCTGGGGCTGGAGGTCTGCTTCCTGACCAAAACATTGGGCCCAAACCCTGCTTATGCTAATGAGGGCTTCTACATGGAGCATCTACAGGTGTGACCTTGATGCAGTACTTCAGTGAATCCTTATGTAAACAGCTTTCTATGTTGTAGGAGTTGTCCTTTCTCTTGAAAGAATAATGATTAATTGTGAAGCAATGCATGGTCTGATATCCAGGCCAATATAAATGCATTCACAATTTGCGCAGGAGGATGAGCTACGCGTTTCCCAATTGTTCTCCGAAGCCAACACTGCAGGCATAGCCCTGCACCAGCGCTCTCTCTCCTCCCAAGAGCTGCAGGAAGTGGCTGTGACTGGTGCATGTCTGGTCATTGCTTTGGTAGATAAGCGGAAGCTGGATCCCTGGCTCCTCACTGCTGACTTGCTGTGCCCTACCTTGTTGGGTGGATCTGAGAAGGGATCATCCTGCGAGGGAGATGGAGGCTACACGGGGCATTATGTTCTGATAGTGGGGTTTGATATCTCCAGGCAAGAGTTCATTGTCCATGACCCTGCAGCACCAGTTTCGGAGCTCAGAGTGAGTGCTTCTGCGTTGGACCTGGCACGAAGATCGTTCGGCACCGATGAGGATTTGCTGATTGTGCCTTGCGATAGATCAGTCATTAGCAGACTTCTGGCGAGCGGGAGCGCAGGAGGGGAGAGTGTTGAGCAGGCGTTGCATGAGCAGACCATGATACAACCGGAGGTTGATCAAGATAAAAGTGTGATGTTGCAGGGCGCTTGCTCTGTAACTACCCTGGCCTCCTCTTTGGTCTCCTCCTCCTGACCGTGCATGTTGTTTGCTACATACTCCAGTCTTTGCATACCTCTTGATTGCACTTTTAAGCTCACACTTGGAGCTGCATACATGTTGCCTTGTGGACTTAGATGAAGTCCTCTTGACAAATGCTGCTCAAGTTTCTCTGTACACGTTGTAACGTGACTTCCTGCTTACAATGCTTTATGCTTTAGAGCTGTGATGGTTGGTGATGGGAAGCTGTTGTCAATCTCTACTTGCTCCAAATATCAGCCCCATCTCATTGTTTTGCTGTGATGTATGTTCTAACACTGTAGATAGGCAGGCCTCTCTCTTTAGATAGGCAGGCCTCTATACATCTCTTTAGATAAGCATGTTGTCATGCAGTAATCTGATGTTGATGACATGTCAGAAGAACTCTCCAGAACTTTGTCTCAGAATTCATGCAGTTGCTCCTATTGTGAGCTTTGGCAAACTCTACTCTTTATGCTTGTAGATCGACTGCCCTTCTTTCTGTTCTTAGAAAGTCGTGCATGTAAGATAATGTCAAATCACACTAATCAATGCAGTGATTTTAGGTAATCTTTCTGTATGGCACATGTATGTGAAATAGAGCAAACTTCCACTTGAAAAGATGGATTGTTAGAATAAGATGTAATTCCCAGAAGTCATAATAATATTAACTAGGCAAATTTTAGTAATTACATCCAACCATGCCCGATTTCGATTTATCGAAAAAGGGATGCAATGTTGCTACCCACTATTGGCTTCGGAGCATGTTTGTTTGTATGACGGTCACAAAATTGGAACAATGTGACAATGATCGTAACCGTATTGTTTATAAAATATATTAAGAATTTGGATACAAGAATTCAGTCTGAAACGGTCTGTACACTGAGAAAATGAATTCAGCTACATTACAAATCAACTTTGATTCAATTTTGATATGAATAAACGTAAATGTATACAATTTTCGCTGTATGAAATTCGATAATGTAGCGATGATTGTAACCATATTGCTTATAAATATTTTAAGAATTTAGACATAAGGATTTAGCCTGAAACGGTCTGTACACTGAGAAAATGAATTCAGCTACATTACATATCAACTTTGATTCAATTTTCATATGATTATACGTAAATATATGCAATTTTCGCTGTATAAAATTCGTATACAGACCGTTTCAGGTTTAAGAATTCAGCTACATTACAAAGCCACTTTGTTCTCTACGTCAAGCTACGCTTCGGCGTTTTATTATTATTATTATTATTAACGGTGAGGCAGAGTTCTTCTGTCCTCTACGTCAAGCTACGCTTCGGCGTTTTATTATTATTAATTTCAATTCAAGAAAATATCAATTATAGTTGATATGTGTTGATGTAGCTTATGACTTTTATTAGTTAAAGGCAGTTAATAAGCACATATAGAAGTTGTAGAAACATGTAGTTGCTTAAATTCTTTTTCCGAAATCCCTTTCGAAATCGGGCCCCGAGGCGTTAGCTGAGGCATTATGTGGAAGGTATTTAACAGCTCAACAGGTAGACATATTGGTATGAAACAGTGTGGGTCAATCAGGACGATGATAACATTCACCTCATACCTGAAGAGTCAAAGTAAATTATATTGCTGTTTCGCTCGCCACTCGTAATTTTTACAGTCATCTCATCTGTCATCCCTTTAAACTTTTGAAATGTCCACAAGTGACATTGCGAAAAGATTAGCTTTTCAAGATTTATCGATAACTTTGAATCGAATACCTGATGCGAATTTTGACAGCTTAAAGGCAAAAGTTGTAAACATAAGAAGGTGCGCGAATTAGAAATTAGTCAAAAATACTGCAGACTGTTTCAAGCTGCTTGCCTCTTAATCTTTAATCCAGGTCACATGATGCTAATTGCCAGTCCATGAAAACAAGAAGCCTGGACCTGCATGAGAAAACAAAGAAGCAGGCCTCTGAGATAGGTCAAAATCGGCTTATCCTTAAGAGACAGCTTCAAGGTCTTAAGTCAAGTCTTTTGAATTTGGGTCAAAAAGAGTTTTTTTCAGAAGGTGAGATACCACAAAGGTGAGAAACCACAAAGAGTGCCTTTTTCGGCTTACCTGACATTAGCCTTAGGTATTTATTTTTTGCTAAATGTGTAAGTTACCTCAAATCTGTTTAAGTCAAGCAGCAGAAATGAGAGTCTGATCTTAGATCTCACAAATGCCAATACGCCCTTCTGCTTCAGCCATCCTCAAGTTCTCAGAGCATCATGATTACAAGTCAGAAGCAGAGCGTAGCTCCGCTGCACTTGAGTCAGCAGAAGAAGACTTGAAGGATATGAAAAAAGCTAATCAGCAGGTAGAAATCATCTAACAGGCTTCACACATTCGTACCTCTGACTCCTGACTCTGTACAAAATACTTAAGCAGCAGGGATAGCTGATTTCCACTTGTTCACACTTGACAATGCACTCAGCAAGCAGTACATCACCCCATGTACTGCAGGATGAGGAGCAGTTGCTGGAGGCTATTCAGATGATAGAGAGCTATCAGGAGCAGTTCACACAGACCAGCACACGCTTAGCTGCCAAGATGGAGGAGGCAGATAAGTCCATGTCAGAGTTGGAGGTTGTCCAGACAGCTCCGCCTCTGTCCCCTCTCCCTGCATCTTCTCATGAGGTACATACCTCATGTGAAGATGACTGTTCATATGAACAATGACTAAGTACAGACTCCTGCATAATGACATCTTTGTAGTGCATAATATTGAGAGTGGTATCCTGATCCCTGTCCATGAATGGACCTCTGGCCTATGACCTGATCCCTGTCCATGAATGGACCTCTGGCCTATGACCTGAATCTCATGTTAATGAGCTTGTGTGCTATAGAAGGAACAGATTGTATAGGCATAACTAAAATATTTAATTCAATCAGATATACATATCTCAGTTTTTATGCAATGGAGCAATGGAGTGCCCTCTTTACAACATGACTTTTAAACTGTTATTGAGATTCAAGAATGCATGACATGACATGTTCAGTGATAATGCATGACATGACATGTTCAGTGATAATGCATGACCTGACATGTTCAGTGATAATGCAGGACATGACATGTTCAGTGATAATGCATGACATGACATGTTCAGTGATAATGTAGGACATGACATGTTCAGTGATAATGCATGACATGACATGTTCAGTGATAATGTAGGACATGACATGTTCAGTGATAATGCAGGACATGACATGTTCAGTGATAATGCATGACCTGACATGTTCAGTCATAATGCAGGGCATGACATGTTAAGTGATAATGCATGACATGACATGTTAAGTGATAATGCATGACATGACATGTTCAGTGATAATGCATGACATGACATGTTAAGTGATAATGCATGACATGGCATGTTCAGTGATAATGTAGGACCTGACATGTTCAGTGATAATGCAGGACATGACATGTTCAGTGATAATGCATGACATGACATGTTCAGTGATAATGCAGGACATGACATGTTCAGTGATAATGCAGGACATGGAGGTTCTGCTGGCAAGAGAGGCTTTGCAGGCCATGACACTCGAGGCTGACCTGGCACGCATGGAAGCAAGTTGCAGGGACCTTGAGGGAGATGTAAAAGTAGGTATCATCAAGGTGTGAATGCAGCAGATACTACATGCTCACAAATTACATATATTCTGCAGGCTGTTAAAGGTGGATTTTAGTTTAATTCAACTTCTATTTGTGCACACTTGTAGAGTAATGAGGCAGAGATTGCACATATGGAGGCAGATATCAACAGGCTGGAGGCTTTGAAACAGGATGAAGCTAAGTTGACTGAGGAGCGCTATGAGGGAGCCTTGACATGGTGTGTGTTGTATGGATTTAATGTCAGTTAGGAGGCACTATGATGCACAGTTGTAACTAAAGCTTTGGCTGCCTTAAAAATCAATCCGCTTGAGTCAAAGGATTTTAGACTGGTGGGCCACAGTTGTATGAGTGACGTTGAGTTAACTGTTAAGGACCATGACCTCTATAAGTATCAACATCTTTACATGAACCTAAGGCATGCATGGCTAATGTTGCACTGAGGGCATGCAAGGCTAATGTTGCACTGAGGGCATGCATGGCTAATGTTGCACCTAAGGCATGCATGGCTAATGCTGCACTGAGGGCATGCATGGCTTACATTGCCAGCATCATTTGCAGGACCAGCACTGTGATGGACATTCTAAAGCGCTCTACTGGAGTCTCCATCTCATCTATTGCTGAAGATTCCATCTGCCTCAAGATCAATGGTGAGGAACCATTTTAAGATGTGCTGCTTGGCCATTCTTTCCTAATCCAATCATGGGAAACTCGCATGGGTTTGAGTGGGGATGGATGGTCCAGCACCTCTCATTAGCTCCTGCAGAAGGGGAGACCTGCAGAATCCATTGCGATGTCCACACTTCCTGCATGCAGACTAAAATGTCATTCATGCAATTGGTACTGCTGGATTTCTGAGACCACGTCATGATTAGTTCATGATTACAAATACTGTATTGCTGAGTCAACGTGTGCCATGTGCAATGTTCTCAGGAGTGGTTGCAGCTGAGCCATACCAATTGACAGCCTATCTCAAACCTGGCACGTCAATTTTGCAGAAGGCTGTCCTAGAGCCAACAATTTCAGGCATTGACATGCCTCTTCTCGTCAAGTATGTGGAAGAGGTGTCAGGAGGTCTGCCCTTGCTGCTGACTTTGGTGCGTGGGGCGGCCTTAGGATTGTTGTCATAATAGATTGAATGTCTAGCTCTAATCTTGGGGCTTCAGTGAGGTTGTTTTCACTAGAGGATACATGCTGCATACTTCTTAGAGTTCAACGAAGGGTCTGAACAGGATGGAGAGGCATGTGCTGGCATGCACTTCTTCAACCCTTACAGACCTCTGTACATTTTATGGTCTTGAGATGTACTTACCAGCAGCATAACTTATGATTGAGAGATTGAGGATCTAGAAAGGGCATTTGTCATGCTGTTGGTGCGAGTTAAAATGTGACAGTTTTACTTTCCTTTCCCATGACCTCTTGTGATGAGCACTTCTGTTGCTCCAATAAGGAAAACATGCATTAAGACTTGTACAACGTACAAAATGGACATTTTAGGTTTGTACTTATCATGTTACCTCTGGCCTCTGTTTATATCAACGAAATATTACAACAGAACAGCCATTGTCTGCATACGAGATCACTCATACTCGTATCTTCCCCAGAAAATACGTGTTTGACTCATATCAATCAAGACCAGCTAGCCTGATTCCTCCAGCATTTAGGACAACGTAGAAAGTTGCCAACATAAGTCCAATGATCAATGAGAAACTGACCACAATGAACTGTGAGCACAAGATACACAACTCTCCGTGACGTGAGGCTATGATATTGGGCAGCTTTACTTTTCAGTTTGGTACCTTCTTAGGCAACTCATTACTTTCCATGTATGCATTTTTAAGTAAACAATGATTATGGATCTACAGAAGATAATCATGTAATAAATTTCATTTACTCTTTTTAACAAAGAGAGACTCACTATCTGCGTCAATCCAATGCTCTTGAGCAAATCAAAAGGAGTTTCCTTCATAAATGGATCTGGGGACATGTCCGGTGTCAGACCCTGCATAGACACAACAATGCAGCATGATGAGTTGGGGAAAATATGCAAGGAGGAAGTCACAAAATAGTTGAAACCATGGGTGATCTTGCTATGTGTGTGCACATCTATGGTCCATTGACGGTTACCTTAGGTTCAATGCTCTGCTTGAATGGCTTAGGGGGTGCAGAGCTACTAGCACCGAAAGGATTGCTGCTAGGGAGTGAAGATTTGAAAGGATTGTCTAGCTTCTGAGGAGATGAAGACACGCCACCTGTGGGCTGAACAGGAGCAGCTGACGATATTGCTGGCGTTGATGAGGATGACAGAAAAGGATTGCTACCTGCATAATTTGAATGGATGGAAAGAATGAATTAAAGATTTTGGCCAGGATGTATAATAGGGTTTGCTGCTACATGGATGTTGGATTACAGCCATGCATGGCGTCAGACTACAGTGCTCACTTACTTGAAGATGACACAGATTCTGGCTGCTCAACTGCGGTTCCGTCTCCAAATTCAGTGGCATATTTATCCAGGATGTCATTCGAGTTACCCAAGAACTCCTTGCGATCTCGAGATATCAATCGTTTCACTTGAGCCACATTCTCATTGAAAGGCTCAGTCTTCCCTAAAATAGCAACCAATTGTGTTTACCGTGCTCATGCATTCATGTTCTTGCAATCCCCACGAACCTGAGTATTGATGCACGACAACTCGGCTACCGTGCTTGCTGTGAGTAGCAAGTTTATGTCCTTGACATGCATATCCTATCTGAGATTTTAGCATCATTTGGAACAGCGATACTAATGCAGCAGTCTCCTTTTATGATGGAATATACGAGAAAGATTAACTGAATTTATGAAAGAATTGAAGGTAGTCTTCAGATATAATATCTCGTCTTTAGTGCGAGTGGAAGCATACAAGGCAGGCCCATCTTACCTGGCATTTGATGATACGCATTGTTATCTTGTAGCCGACGCAAGGCTACAAAGACTGCGAAATTACATTTGATTACAATCAGAATAAGAGATGCGAACATCACTTTTCATCACTTTATGTGCACTTTTCCAGTATTCAACCGCAGTTGGTCGCAAGTATTCGCTCAAAGCTGAAGAGGATCGCGTCCCTCATTTGCCTGGATTTGGGGCCCTGGATGACTTCGGCATGTTCGCGGGGTAAGGAACTTAGAATTCAAAAACTCCTGTTGAGGAAAACCTGATGAGAACCCTAGATCTCCTTCTAGTGCTGTAGTGCAGTTTCTAACCGTTAATGTTTCTTCAGCAGGCAGCAGCCTTTGCTGTGGTTAAATGTGCTACTTCCTGCATTGAGTTATCATTTTTTTGAGGCAATCAATGTTGAAAACAATGTTGAGTGTGTAGGTACATTTCTGTAAGTGAAAAGAGGCAGAGGAAGCTGTTTTACATCTTAGTGGAGAGTGAAGAGGACCCTGTGAATGCACCACTCATGTTATGGCTGAACGGGTACGTCAATTAGAACGATCCTTCATTACAGCTTATTGTTTGTTTTTATTGGGATGGGTCAGATTCAAATTAATTCAGCATGCATGTACTGCAGGATACTTGACGTGGGCCCTCAATTCGTAATTTTTGTGTGAATGGCTTTAGCTTTCTGTTGTGCTGCAATTGTGTCTCAGAGGCCCTGGCTGCTCCTCTGTTGGCGGAGGGTTCCTAACTGAGATGGGGCCATGGTATCCAAACAGAGAAGGCCTCATGATCAATAACCCTCACAGCTGGAATAAATTTGCTAATGTTCTGTATGTAGAGGTGGGTGAGCTGGTCAATAATGAATGAATACACATACAATGTCGTTAAGCCTAGAAGGATCTCGAATCAAGATTTTGTCAGAAAATATTCAACATGCATGTCATGTGCATCATGACAATAATAAGAGCTACTTGTACTTATATCTTCTTTTGGACTTCTGCAAGTATACCTGAAATGCATAAAATTGAAGTTATTTATTGCCTGCAACAGGCACCTGCATTTGTGGGGTTCAGCTACAGCAGAGAAAAGCAAGATCGTGATGTTGGTGAGCATCATTTTGTGACTGCAAATATGTCTCCCTTATTTAGATTGAATTGGATTTAGAAGTTTGAATTATCGAGCCATTATTTGCCCAGCACTGTGCATTTAGATTGAAACGAACTCACATACTGATCCTGGCTGCACTGAGGCATTAACAGCTAATGTTTCAAAGACAGGACCTTCTTTACGAAAAGGCTTATGTTTGGAGACTCCTTGATCTTGACATCTTAGGTGACAAGGGCACTGCTGAGGACAACTTGAGTTTCTTGATTGGATTCTTTGATCGCTTCCCGGAGCTCCAGGGGAACAGTTTCTGGCTCAGCGGAGAATCCTACGCAGGTAAAGCATGCCTCTGAGGCAAAGGGGAAATGATTGAGGTCCATGTCATTTTATTCAGCAGACAATCCTGTTTGTCTTTGAATCCATTCTGCTTTTCTGTGCTTCAAACAGGCCACTTTGTTCCGCAGCTAGCCAGGGAGGTCATCATTCACAATGCATGTGTGAAGAAGCATGATGGTTTTCAGTTAAGTGTGGAGGAGGAGGTGCTGCTCAGAAGCTTAGACTGTTATTCCCGACCCAAGCTCCATGAAGGCAGGAGCTATGACCAGCTCTCAAAATCCTCTGGAAGTAACAATCATGGTGAGTGTTCTCGGTCATTTGCTTTATTTCAACATTGTAATATAGGTATCATCCAAATCATGACACTACATCAAAGCCTCAGACCATGCAGTGTGAGCTGAGCCCTAACCTACACCAGAATGCTTCATCTTTCAGTCACGTGATGTACGGGACCTCCCTTTGCCTCTGATGTCCCAGGAGATGAAGAGCCTGACAGCTCCGGAACTTCACACCCTCCAGGGGCTCCCCTTATCAATCTGGTAGGGCTGACCATTGGCAATGCATGGACTGATGCCAGGCTGGACAACACAGGGACCGTGGACCACTGGTGAGAGGCTTGCAGTCAAGGAAGCTATGACTTGCAGTCAGTGTGCAAGGTTTTCAGATGGTGTAAAAGTTTTGTAATCACTGTCAAGAGTTGTAAAAGGAGCAAAGGCCGCCACCGTAGTAGCTCTTTCAAATTCAGTACCTTTGTCGTACTGCATATGTAAATCTGTTTGATCTTGGGCAATGCTTGCCTAGGTGGACACACTCCATGATTTCGGACCACACCTTCGATGGGATACGTTCCTACTGTGATCTCACAAAGAGCAACCCCCTGGACCCTCACCCTGATCACAAGCACCCTGAGTATGCAAACTTGTCCATAAGGGGTAGTGAGTGTATTGACATTGGTTGTAGAGCCTCTGAGATGCGTTTGAAAGCTTGTGTCTTTTAGGGTACAGGCGTTTTTGTGTGTACACACCTGTATTGGCAGGTCTGATACTGACTGTTGGCAGGTCTGATACTGACTGTTGGTAGGTCTGATACTGAGCTGTTGGCAGGTCTGATACTGAGCTGTTGGCAGGTCGGATACTGACTGTTGGCAGGTCTGATACTGAGCCGTTGGCAGGTCTGATACTGACTGTTGGCAGGTCTGATTCTGACTGCTGGCAGGTCTGATACTGAGCTGTGTGACTACTTCTGCAACCTTGCCGATGACGAGATTGGGCCTGTTGACATCTATGACATGATAGCGGATGACTGCCGTGAGCCAAGGGCCAGAGGGGAAGTTATGACCTTGGGGAGGCGGTTAGCAAAGGCAGGAGCGTGGGCTGGGCTAGGGGTGAAAATAGCTGCAAAGAAGGGTGAGCAACTTGCCGACCTTGCATGGTGCAGTGATATCATTTTGGGTGGGGTTAGGGTTTAGGGTGGGTCCCACGCAATCCCATCATTAGTTCTTGAATACCACACTTCCTAAACAAGAATTTAGATCCTTGCTTGGTGAAGGTCACCTAGGTTGCTCTATCTATATCCGTATTGCAAATCCAGCTTTTATGAGTGGATGGTGGGCTGCTCGTTGCCACATGTTGTTGTGCTTTGTTCAAGTCTTGCCTGTGTTGGGACCCTGTCCTCTTCCCTAGTGAGTTGTGCTTTGTTCAAGTCCTGCCTGTGTTGGGACCCTGTCCTCTTCCCTAGTGAGTTTTAACCCTCTCAATGCTAGAACTTTATCTCAACCCTTTGTTCATTGCTCTTGTATCATGTGTGCAGGGACTCAAGCCTGGGTGGACAAGGTCCTCACAACTCGGCGGGTGGAAACCCAGGCCAAGATGAGTGCACAGTCAAACATATCTGATGCTAGAGGGGACGCTTTGAGCATCTTGGCCAATGCAAGATCCAAGGAGTACAACATGAAGTCTGCTATCAATGAGCAGTCTCATAAGTCGCGGACTTCATTTCATCGTGCTCTAAGGGCCCAGGGAGCACATGTTGATGAAGTGATAGGTGCAAGGTACAGGAGTGGGGAATCAGGGGAAAGAGATGGAGTGGCTGCAGCGATAGTGGAGGATCAGGAGCCTGCCTCCCCAGGTCCACCTTATGATCCATGCGTGGAGGATTATGGGGAGGTGTACTTGAATAGAGCAGATGTGAGTAGTTAGCACCTGCGTTTAAATATGACATGCATGCTAAATTTGCAAGAAGCTCAATATGCGTAACTTCATGAGAAGCAGTTGCAACCAAGCAGATTTCGGTGGTTTGGTGTTGGTTTAACAGAGGTGGCAAATTGTTGTCTAGTGCATAGTATATGATGCTTTAAAGTAGTATCCACGACCAAGAGCGTTTAGTGTGAATATTGCTGAGGCCAGGACTCCTCACACTTCCACTGAGCACTTCAAGACAGCTGGCTATTGATTTGATACCGTGATGGCGTGCCCGATGATGTTCAGACCAGGAGTCTTGTTGCTAATTTCATTAAAATTAGTGCAAGCTACGATAATGAAAACAACCATACTCATGAGGAACGTTTGTTAAATCATGATTGGTTTCCCCAATTGTTGCAGGTGCAAGTGGCTCTCCATGCAAATCAGAGTGATGATGCTGTACCATGGCGTTGGGTGTTCTGTAATCATGACAACCCACTGAGGTGAGTGCACTGAGATGACTGTGATCTCTACTTCACATCCTAGACCAGATGCGTTTAGCTGTGTTTGTGATCTGATGTAACAGAAAATATAGCTTTGTAGGTGATTTGATGTCACAAAATCTGATTATGTCTATATACCTAATGATATCCTCTTGACCATCCAAACCTCATGCTTACAAAATGTGATGCCGGAATGACACTTGAAGGTACCAGGAGGAGGACCTTCAGCTCAGTATGTTGCCCATATATGATGAAATCCTGTCCTTAAAGCAAGGTGGGTTCAATTTGTTGCTCAAGAACGTGCCTGACAAGCCATAGCATAAACAAGAAGCCACAAAATGTGGCTGGAAGGCAAGAGGCAGGCTCAGCTCCTCTCGCTGAAAAACTCAGAAATCATGGTCTCATCAGACCCATTGCCAGTGCATGTACCGGTGGCCAAGGCCTCTCACTTCCCTTCTACTTTCTTCAGGCCTGCGCATTCTCTTGTACTCTGGGGATGCTGACGCCAGTGTGCCTGCTCTCGGTACACGGTATTGGTTGGCGGAGCTGGGCCTTAGGCAGACTGGGCCAGTGGATTGGAGGACCTGGACCAGCCAGACCAAGCAGGTCGGGCTTTAGGGACGTTTGTTCATTACATCAAGACATGAGATGTGATCGATGCTTACTTGTGTTGACATCCATTACATAACACAACTGGCCAATGTGATTTGCAGTTGTGTGTGCCCCTGTCTTTTCACTTGCTCAATTGATCATCGCACTAAAGTTTTCATATCTTCTTTGTCCAGGTTGGCGGCTATGTATCCACATACAAAGAGCTGCAGTTTGCAACAGTGAGGGCTGCTGGGCATATGGTACGAGTACCATACTAAACAATATTTGCATCATAGTTAGGATGTCATGTTGCAAGTTTTGCGGACTTTGCAAGGTGGGAATTTTCAAGACTTGTATTCTTTTTCAGGAGCTTTTGCTGCTTGTGCAGGTGCCGTACTCACAACCGGAAAGAGCAAGCTTTCTTATTTCACATTTTGTATTTGATAAGGAGCTGCCAAAGTGAGCTGGTGATAAAAACTCGTGAAGGCCACGAGAAGTAAACATAAAATTTGAAACTTAAGCTCGGCTTGACTGCTAACTGCAGTCAGACCATCCTAAGCTTTCAAAAAAAAAGACCAGTCATGCGTTTTGAAGTGTGTAATCAGAAGAATGTTATTTCACTGACATCCGCCCTTGTCCTCACGACTCCCAGTCTCAAACCTTAATCAATTTTCAGAATCTCTGGAGAGACCACAAATTTGTCTGATGACACCTGAATAACATAGATAGAGCAATTACATCTTTGCATATAGAATGAGAGGGGCAAGAAAAGACTGTTTGTAGGCGAGGATTGTTAGAATGAGTTAGGTGTTTTTGCATGATTTGTCTGCGAAACAGACAAATCATGGAAAATGTAGCAGTTCAGCAACAAGGAGTTAAAAGGCATTAAAAGTCTACCTTAAAACCATAAAAGATAACTCCTTCAGCTTCCAACATAGCTTTCTTGCGACAGACATTGGAATTCTCTGTTCCCTGCTCATCAGGTTATTCAATCAATAAGACTTGAAAGTCCCTTCCATTTCTTTAACCTTGAAGATAGCTAGGAGAAATGAAGCTTCGACATTCAAGCTTACCCAGGAACCTGAGAATCCTCCAATTTCAAGATTTGAGGCAACAACACGGTGACAAGGGACTTCAGGTGCAAATGGGTTACGACGCATACCCTGATCAAGGACATAAGGCATAATTAGTACTGGAATGGACAGAAACTCGGGTGATCAGTTCAAACGAACCTGGCCTACGGCGCGTGCAGAGGACTTCAAGACGTTTGCAAGAGTTCCATATGTGGACACCTTTCCTTTAGGAATTTTTTTGCATACCTTGAATTACAGAAATCTGTGTTGTCAAATTAGCTTTAACTGATGATTTCAGGAACACATTACCTCGTATAATCGCTTTTCAAAATGCGTAGGCTCTCTATCTGTTTTTTTCATTGTTAAAGCCTGTACTTAAGTCTATGTTCGCTCTTAGTGAGATGCGGTCTTAGCTTTCTCAACGTCTGCCTTCACTCGCTCGTAAATGCTAGGCCTATGAAAGAAACATGAATGAAGGGAAATCAACAAGATCAAATTCACGAAGAGTACCTTTGATACCACCACAATGAAATTGAAAGACCTGCAGCGATTCCGACCATGAAACCTCTATTGTATGAAGCAGTGAACATAGTTTCTAATATAAATCAGCGCTTGACGCTCGTCTGCTTGGAGCGTTTGTAGATTAGCTGTAGACGATAAAAATATCAGCTACATACATATTAAGCTTTTATTTAATTAACGTTTCTGTACATATTTGAAGGGGCAAGGTTGCATTCAGGGTCAAGCCTTGTAGGTTATGTTACCATGCTAGGTAAACAGGAAGGATGCATGTACATGTTCAGAAACTATAAATTTATCAGCATATTTCTATTCAAAAAGCTGAAGGTAACAAGTAAAGTTTGAACACAAATTCTATTTGGTGCATTTAATGTGAAGGCCAAAAGCGCTTGGGGTCTTCCTTTCACAGGCAATCAGCGCATGCATTTTTTGTCCTCCAGTTGGATCCTTAGTCACGGAGAGATTGTGATGAGATTATCATACAACTGCGGTTACTCTCAAAGCAATATGAACATTTCCAAGTACTTATCATATGATGTACGTGTGCGCACTACATGGATGTATGAAGTCATTCCACCGCATTCACAGGCACTTATGAATCAAAAGCTTTCAGCACAGCACATCTTGAAGTATTCATTCAGAGTCAGCGCTACAGGGGTACTAATCGTGTCTTTATCATCACCTTCAATTATTTTCGTAAAGCTAGGCCTCCACTCTGGGCCCTTTCAGCCTCCTCTTGCTTCCTAATTTCCTCAGCAATCTGCAGGAGAGGTCAAAATGGAACCATGGGTAAGCAGTGGAAAAACTTAGACAGGTGTGCAAATATCCTGCTTATCCTGCAGCTCTATGAATCATTCTGTCAAATCACCCTCCATGGATAAGTTCATGATCAATTTACAGATCTCAAGTTAGTGGGTGCCTGCTGCCATGATGGCCCAAGGACAGCAATCAAGGCATTAATTGAAGCAAATCCTGTGTACCTTTAACTGACCTGTGAATAAACATCTGGGCGTGTGTAAATCATCCAAGAATATGTTGCTACAGGAATTCCTGCCAAAGCAACGCCAAAGAACCATGGAGGGAGCCTGAACAGCACGCCCATATGGACAACCCAGCAGATATTAGAAAAAGAGAACTATTATAATTACGCTTGTTAATTGTGAGGGAAACTTGTGTAAATCCACAGTTACTCAGCGTCCGTTGGTCGACGTCACAGCTGGACATGCTGTACATGTGTGAAATCAGCATCGATTTGCATTTAAGATACGCAATTTAAAACATGTATGTCAGTCTTTAAATGTAGCTGCATTTGTTGAGTTGTATAGAAATCATAAATGCAAAGGAGCTCCATGCATTTGAGCCAGAAATGTGGCAGCTATATCTGCTGTACTCGCACCAAACGGGAAGCTGTAAATTTTAACTCGTGGTTTATTCACCATGCTGCTCTCAACAATTCTGCGCGACATGTCTGCCCACGGACGCTCGGGCTAAATAAGCAACGGCCTTACCTTGCTTCTGCATTTCAAATTAATCAACAATGTACTTCAGAATCATCAAGAGGCGTAGGTAATCAACTGCCGCGTGCTCGCAAGCTTGCAGTTCAAGATGAAGCGGATCACTCTGGAAATCAGGTGACTTACAAATATATGTGTATTTATATTGCAAGACCAAATATTTGACTCTTCTCTCTTCAATGGTCAGATAACGCTTTTCCTCTCGCTCTCGCTTTCGCTGCTTGCTTTGCCATGGCTCCGTATGCATCCCATAACGCTACTGGTCCCAGCTCTCTTGCTGCTTTTGCCGGTACCTGGAGGTGCCCTTCGGCCTGCCCTCATGGAAGGCTTCCAACTGATAGTTAGCTGGTTACTCTGGATGGCTCAGAACCAGCGTCCTCATGTCAGCAGTTCATCACACAACCATAATAGCCACAGCATCCACTCTCCTGCCTCTTCAAGCCCCTCACACTTCAACACTCAAGGCCCCCAGCACCCAGCACAAATTTATCAGCAGCACCCACCAGCAGGCGAACATATGTCCACAAACCCGGTGTCTCACACCTCCTCTAGTCAAATGCCTCATAGCCCTAATCACTTGCAAAAGCATAATCTATCTTCTCCAGCCCGGGGCAGCTTTGATGAAGACATGGATTGGCCAGTGGGTGAAGCACCACGTGGAGATGCACTGGATAGTTTAGAAGCCTGGGAGCCACCGCGAGATCTTAGAAGCAATGTGTGCAGTATCAGTCATGCCTGGGATAGTAATGGTCCAAGTGTGAACAGAAAGGATGGGCACTACAGGGCACCCTTGCAAATGGATGAGTATCCGGTTAGCAGTACAAACAGTCTGAGTCAGCTGGAGCCTCAAGCAGCAGCCCCTGGAGCAGAGGGTGCTTACTCATCGCAATGGTCAGATCATGGCAAACATAAAGAAGTGGAGCAGGGTTGGCACCAGTATCAGGATCAGGAGGGTATGCATGATCCAGCTCCGAAACAGGTGGGGGGCAACAAACCCTGGCAGGAGCATGGTGGACATGGAGTCTCGGAGCAGGTTAATTATCAGAATCAGGAGGATATGAAAATGGGACAGACACCTGGCTGGGCTGAACCGCTGCTTGTAGTAGCGCCTTGGATGCGGAGCTGGGGAGGTTTTTTGTAACAGGAAAGCGGAGTGCCTTCCCAGGTCTTGTCGCCATTGTGCATGTGCCGCTTTTATTTCTGTATCTTTGGCATAGGAAGAGAGCCAACTAGAATTTGATTCATCTCATGTGGTTGAGCCAATAATCTCAAACCCACTTGATATAAACATTTAAATGAGGCTGCCTATTTCGATGTTACCCTGTTGGGGGTGGGTATTCAGGAGGTGAAGTACGTACCTATGATCTTGGAATCAGTTGTATATCGTGCTTTTTGGTGAAGAATAAATTGATTAGTTGGAGTAGGTATACTAACTGTAAAGCTGAAGAATGCAACTTGATACAATGCTGAGGTCTTAGTGTTCATTGTGGTGAACATCAAAAGCATTCAGAAAATGGGCAGACATATGCCCATGCCAGTAGTTCAGCTTTCAGTCTTCATCTTTTACAATGTATTCATATCGATTTTCGCAAACAGTGTTGACTTATAGGTGATATTTGTTGAGTTGTTGAATTGTCTGGGTCTTTCACTTGACATCGTGTGAGTTTTCGCTCACAGATTTTCTGTAGTGATGCTGCTTCTCTCACATTGCTGTGCTAAAAAACAACTGTGTTTATTTGTACTGGCATCATAGTTCCGAGCACTGCTTAATTTGTAAAACAAAACCCGTTATGTAACATCATGAGGACAGTGCATCATGTAGATAGTTCATTCATCTGCTTTGAAGACAACGTCTACTTACAAGACAACAACTGTCTTAAAATCAAGAACACTACACACATCGCTCCCATGCAACAAGACATGCAAATCTTCCTCTTACTGGGCAGTCATATCAAAACACCTGCCCCTACGACAGAGACTGAAAAACAAGACCAAGATTAGAGGATGCTTGACAGCAAATTGTATTAAGTGATTGAGTGAGGGGGGATCAGAATGAAGCGCTCTTTAAACAAAAATGCACATGCAGTCATTAATACTGGGCATCAAGCCCACCATAAGTATTTGAAATTAAGAAATAGTAATATCTGGCTAATATTGTTAGGATATGTACATCTCCGCCTTCATACCACGTGAATGGTACATGGAGAGATCCTGATCTCCGATGAATTCCAACATCTAACACGCTAAGGAGGTGTGCAGACAGAGCCGCCTCCTTACAAGAAAGAGATTCATGGAGGTAGAATACCATGCAGGCAGTTTCAGACCGGGATTAGATTTTAAAAGAGCACTTTCCATCATCTTAGTAAGTGCTGCTGTTGTTGAGCAAAGGCTCATCAGGTATCCCTCCACTTGATTCACTTGAGAGTAGTCAGGCGAGCAAATGATAAAACATCTCCATCATGCATTTTAGAAGGTGGACAGCTGACATTGCAGACGGAATAGTAATTCCAAAATTGTGAGCTGTTTGCTAGGCCCTCATGGCAAGACACTGCTGCAGTCAGTGTTGCTTTCCCCGTTGGGGAATGCTAACTCTTGATTCTTTTTATGATATGTTGATGCGTAAGAGGTGCATGAAAAATCCAGAAAGTAGGGATATGATGAAATAATTCCTTTCCCTCTTCCCGTCAGCTATCGAGGCCTGCATATGCCTGATCACGTTATATGATCATCTTCCAACACACATTAATCCATGACGAAGGGCTTAGTCAGGCAAACCAAGCTCCAATTGCATCTCAGACAGGCAGTTCAAGATCTCGTCAAATGAGGGCCTGCACAAAAAAATTCACACAGTAAACTCATGGAGGCATGCTTGAGCCAAAAGGCCAATCAGACAGGGAACAAACTAAGGAACAACAAGGACTTCAGTGCATATGCCAACATGATGACTGAATGGTTTCAGAGCATATGCCAACACGATGACTCAACAAGGATTTCAGTGCATATGCCAACATGATGACTGGATGGTTTCAGTGCATATGCCAACATGATGACTGGATGGTTTCAGAGCATATGCCAACACGATGACTCAACAAGGATTTCAGAGCATATGCCAACATGCTCAGAAAGCTCAGCACCGTTCAGTCGGTATTTACCTGTGGCTAGGAGAAGCATCCCAGCACCTCTCAGCCAGATGGGCGTAGGGAGCAGGGACGTCAGGTGGCCACTCAGGTCTGAGGCCACAGTGTGCCACCTGGTAAGGTAAGGAAGCTGCATGGCCAACTGCTAGGAAGGGTCTGGAGGAGGTGTACAGCTCCCATAGGGTGATGCCATAAGCATACCTGGGCAGAATGTGGGGACAGGCAAGGTCTTTTAGGACACATTAGTGGCTGCACTACGATGGGGAAGAGGGCTGCATGTCAAGGAGTACTGAAAGAGGCACATCATGCCTATTATCAAGTGTCCATGTCAAGGAGTACTGAAAGAGGCACATCATGCCTATTATCAAGTGCCCATGCCACTAGCAGATTCCAGAGGCTTGAAGCGTCCTACTTCATTTGCAGCCAGGTGGCCATCAAATGCATGGAGCCTGTCTCTCCATGCAGCCATGCATTAACGCAGCCATGCATCAAAGTAGCCATGCATCAAATGTGTGCAGTCCTCCAATACTCACACATCTGCAGCTTTGCTTTGACAGCCTTCCACTATCACCTCAGGTGCCATATGCGTTACAGTGCCCTGTTACATGAACAGGTGCTTCTTAGGACGTGGAAGTACATAACAGAAACATAGTTTTTTACAGGATAATCCATTTTGAAATGTATGACCTCATGGCAGTTCACTCAAGTGTGGACCTCATGGCAGTTCACTGAAGTGAGGACCTCATCATGACATTCTAATAATGTTCAAACAAGTTCACTTATATTCTTGTTTAGGGTACTGGTAAAAACTACCAATCATATCTGAACCGCCATGAGCGGATGTTGATGCATGGCATCTGAAACATGCAGGTCATAAAGCTTTCTCTTGTCACCTGGAACATGCTGCTCATGTGGGTCTCAGTCATATCCATTTTGAATGAGAGCCCGAAGTCAGCAATCTTTGCCACAAGGCTGGCGGTCCGCATCCCATCTCCTACTCCAGGGATGCTGTGGGTGCCATCAGTCATCGAGGACCCAGCAGCTCTCTGATTAATGCTGCTGCCAGTCCTCAGCAGCGTGCTTGCGGCTATCTCTCTCCTTGAGCAAAGCAAAATGTTGCCGGGCTGCACATTGTTTGCAATGGAAGGTCAATGACACAATTTCAACAGTAAAAGAATGTTGCTACCCTCTTGATGACAAAAAGAGTGTTGCCACCCACTTGATGACACAAAGTCAATGAAATCATGTCCTTTGCACTTAGTTGTACTTAGTTGTACTTAGTTGCACTTAGTTATACTTAGTTGTACTTAGTTGCACTTAGTTGTACTTAGTTGTACTTAGTTGCACTTAGTTGTACTTAGCACTCAAGAATGTTCAGTACAGAAGTAGTCCAGGCACAATGTGAAAAGTATGAACAAGTATAAACATGTGCACTCTCATACACTGGGTTCCCCCCCCCCCTACAGAGTGAAAGGTGCTGACTCATCCAGGGTCACCGGTACAGTGAACGGTACGTGGACGGTACAGGTGTACGGTACGGTCTTTATGGGGCGTACCGGTGACTCTGGACTCATCAGCTTACCTTGAGGTCCGCGTGGACAATGTTCTGTTGGTGCAAGTGCTGCATCCCTCTAGCTACCCCTGTGGCCACACTCATCACTGCTGCCATGTCCACCTTCCCGCTGGCTTCATCAATGAACACTTCATCCATCAGTGCAGAGCGCAGGCTCCCTGCATCGCAGTACTCCAGAACCAGCTTCACCTGGTGCACAATAACAAGAGCAAAGCAGATTAAGGCATTGCATTCTGATGGCATTCATCTAAGCTTAGAAATTGCTCTGTACAAGAGAGATAAGCAAGACTCTTTGGGTGAGACTTCTGCTGCACTGGATGAAATCCCAGCTAGGATAAATGCTAGCCTAGTGTACAGCACATAAAAGTACAACTTAGCTACTGCGCTGCTTGCACTCAGAAGTTACCTCAAAACCTGCCAGAGCTGGCATAGCATGCTCCCCACTGCTTGTTACTGTGGCGTTGGCTACTGCATGGCTGGATATGAAGCTCTTCCTTTCAAGTTGGTCAGGCAAGCCCACGCCTATGGCTGAGGGCTCACCCTGTCTGATAGGATGGTAAGGATATAATGGGAGTGACTCTTTGGGGAACCCGTCCTTTTGAGAAAAGGGCACCACAGGTATGCTTCTGCTCTTCCTCCCTTGCTTCTGTCTGAGTTTCAGATCCTTCTCAGCCTCATGTACCGCATTGAGCAGTCTGTCTATGCTAGGCTCATCGCTCTCCAACTGATCCAACCTCCGCCTGAAACTGTCTCCAGAGTCTGTTGAGGTTGCCTGCTTTTTCTTGCCAGAGCTCTGTATTGATAGGTCCTCTAAAACCTGGTAGGCACTGAGGGATGAAGGCGTTAGGTTGATGGAGGCATTGCTGGTTCCAAAAGCGGCATCCGGTACTTGCACTTTCTCCAAGTATCCAGTGTGGGTGGGCTCAGAGGGAATGCAGCGTAGCGGAACCAGGCTGTAGGAGTAGGTCTGAGGCAAGAAGAATTGTGAAGTGTTCAGAAGACATGAGTCCTCAAGGAAAGGAGTGGCTGCATTTACTGGCTCATTGCATGCAGGTTCTGATACCAACACTAAGCCTATGATCCTCCATGATTAGAATCTGAACACCTGTAGGTACTTGCAGGAACATAGACCTCAACAATGGCTGTTTACCCTGAAGGTCCCTAAAACCTGATTGCTAGTTTAGATGGAGGCTCTATCAAAATCACTAGTCACTCAATCCAGCATGGTGTGAACTACTTAAGTGTGGGTCTTGTACAGTGGGCATGACAAAGGCTTCATGATACTCACCTGAACTATGTTCGGGTGACTCAGCGTGGTGCTGATGGCAGCCTCCATCAGAGCCATGCGTTCCCTGCTCTCTTTGCTGCTCATGTTAGTGGGGAGTACCATGGTCTTGACTGCCACCTCCCTGCCCCTCCAGATGCCCTTGGAGACCTTTCCATACTGCAACCAGGGAGGGAATAAACAATGCCTTCTTGCTACAACAGTCCCAGAACCTCCATGAATCTTCTTGTAATAGCGATAAGCATTCCATTTATAAGCTCAGGGTAAGCCGGTCATAATGTAGGAGGTGTCTACTACTCAATATAAGCGTTGACATGCTCTCATGATCATGAATTCACTTTGAAACTCATCGGACGCTTACAGCTCCAGAACCCAAATCCTCCAGGATCTGGATCTGCTCCCCTCCAGGGACAGCCTCTCCTGCTGTGATTTGACGCTGTACACTAGCTATCAGCTCTGCCGCTGCTTCATTGTTGATGCCAGAGCGTGCAACCTCAGCGCACAAGCCTAAGCAGGCGATTAGATCGTATTGCCTTTTCAGCAGGGAGTCCATTCTTGACTGATCAAGTAAGGAGTAAGACAGAGAGAGACCTGTTCAAATCTTGATATGTCTTTGCAGGCCACTTAATAACAAGAATTAACCAGCGATATTTACAACACTAAAGACTATGCAAACTGAAGGTTCTGAAGAAGTAAATGAGTCCTCATAATAGAGGCCTTGCTAGTCAATGTCAAGAATGTACCTTCTCTTCAGCAAGCTGGGCATGTGCCTCCTCCAGCTGCTTTTGAGCTTTGACTGTTTCACTGACATCAATCTGTAATTACAGCAAGTGTGGAAATGTGAACATGTAGCATCATCTGGCTTAAAAGCTTGTTTTACCTGTAGCTCTCAACATGCTACAGGGGTGAGCGTTATGGTAAACCCATCTTTGCAGATGCGTGCAGGAGCTGCTAAGTATGTTACATATTATGGAAAAAGGCACATTTAAAACCAATGCACTTAAGGACAAGGGGGCTCTAGTAACAGCTTCGCATAGCTACACTTGTTGTGCTTAGAATTCACATCCTAAGCATGGACTCTGTAGCGAATGGTGAGCCACACTGGCCCAACTAGCCTGCTGGTATCTACATTCAAAGCCAGACTCGAACTTCCAAGGTCAAAGCAAGGTGACATTACATAATGTACTTCACCTGAGAGACTGTCAGCACTTGCTTCAAGGTAATTGGATCACGTGACAATGATATCTGAAAGGCACAAGAGACAGTGGACAAGAGTGTTTATTGTCCCTAGTAAAGTCACATTAGTACTACATCTCCTTAATTGTCCCTACCAAAGTCACATTAGTACTACATCTCCTTAATTGTCCCTACCAAAGTCACATTAGTACTACATCTCCTTAATTGTCCCTACCAAAGTCACATTAGTACTACATCTCCTTAATTGTCCCTACCAAAGTCACATTAGTACTACATCTCCTTTGTTGCTCTTAATAAAACAACCAAAGGCATAAGTACCTAAAAATGGTGACATGGGACATGAAAGCAGCCAAGGCTTTTGCTGCGGGAATCAACTGTGTTTGCATCAAGTTTTGCTGCATTCAATGTTTAATCCATTCTTGATGCCATACCTGCACATCGTGATGAACTTCTTCAAAAGATGATCCTAAGCCCATGCACTTGCGAAGCTTAGTGTTCTTGATCTCAACACGACATCGAAACGTTACTCCCTTTGAGATAGAGGCTTCCAAGCCCTTTATCTGCGTCATTCAAACACACAACATCACACCACTTTAAGTGCTATCAAACCTTCAATGAAGAATCATCACCAATAAAGAAGAATCACTTCAATCCACACATCCTCACATCTTCTTCGCTCAGCAGTAGCATTAGAAAGTTTTCGTCGAGCATCTTGACATCTGGTTTATGGTTAGTTTCTGAAGCCGGTGGGTCGGACCCTCCTTCATGTCTCAACGACAGTGCAGCTGGTGCTGGAGACTGCTGCTGCTGAATGCGCTGTAATGAGGGAGAATAAGGTTTGTGTGTGGCCTCCTTCTTGCCATTGAGCCCTTTGAAGTCATAATCTTCTGACTCACACACCATGAACAATCCATGGCAGCCTGCAGGCCGTGAAGGCCATCAGAGAAGCAACATGTTAAATCAATCAACACACTTTTAGTCAATTAATCACTCAGTAACATGGAAAAGTCTGGGGAAAGAGAGCTATAAATTCAAGTTTGGAATGCTAGGCATATTTCCACTTCACAACTGAATTGTAGCCAATAACTTTGCTGCATAATCTTCCACATCCTGCCACATTAGGAATGCTTATTTTTGAACTTACCAAACATGGCCATGCTCGCTGCATTTTGCCACAGCAGCTGCCCAGATTCACGCTCCACCACTGAAATGCATGCGGGTGTGTGCTTGATAGCAAGCAGGTCACGCAAGCACCATGCCTCCTGGAAAGCGGCACTGCAAGGCCGCACCTGTACAAAGTGAAGGAGCAGGGGGGAAGAGTTTGGACAAAGCTCACAAAGTAAGCAGCACTGAAGCAAGACCTCATCAGGAGCACTAGCAAATGCACAAGGATGTCAAGACCTCATCAGGAGCACTAGCAAATGCACAAGGATGTCAAGACCTCATCAGGAGCACTAGCAAATGCACAAGGATGTCAAGACCTCATCAGGAGCACTAGCAAATGCACAAGGATGTCAAGACCTCATCAGGAGCACTAGCAAATGCACAAGGATGTCAAGACCTCATCAGGAGCACTAGCAAATGCACAAGGATGTCAAGACCTCATCAGGAGCACTAGCAAATGCACAAGGATGTCAAGACCTCATCAGGAGCACTAGCAAATGCACAAGGATGTCAAGAAACACTTCTGTAGAGTGATAGAGTCACATCTGCATGACATAATTAGGGCAATGACGCAATCTTAGCACTTTGTTCAAATCCAAATTTAAACTTGGGGATCTGAGTATGTATAAGCCTCATAAGGATGTATAATGATACTCATGAAAATGTCTGATCCGCATGACCACAGTTTCCAGCTGTTACAGGACACCATAGCATGGCTCATCAAAAGCCATGACATGTGACCTGTTCTATCATTCCTCTATGCCATGTCATATGACTACCTGTTCTATCATTCCTCTATGCCATGTCATATGAATACCTGTTCTACCATTCCTCTATGCCATGTCATATGACTACCTGTTCTACCATTCCTCTATGCCATGTCATATGACTACCTGTTCTACCATTCCTCTATGCCATGTCATATGACTACCTGTTCTATCATTCCTCTATGCCATGTCATATGACTACCTGTTCTACCATTCCTCTATGCCATGTCATATGACTACCTGTTCTACCATTCCTCTATGCCATGTCATATGACTACCTGTTCTACCATTCCCCAGTGCTTGGAGCCGTCTTCCGCAATTATGATGGCAGGCCAGTTGATGATGCTGAGGGACCTGCCATCATGATTGTTCAATCAGATTTCAAAAAGAATCAAGGAACCAAAACAATAATCTACCAGCAAGGTCATCATTGTTTATGCGGATGAGGGATCAACTAGCAGTAAAGTTATGACTGCACATCCTTGGTCTCCCAATCGTCAGGCTAACCAACCTGCTGTTGACAGATGCTCCATTACCATAGCGGACACCTCTACACACAACAGGGTCATAATTCCCCACCAGCAGGTTCTTAATTTGCGCCTGCACATATAACTTCACACGTTGCTCATACTCATAGAGATGAGGGAAGATCGTTGCCAGCTGTGTTCTGCTTGTGCAACCAGTACTCAGAATCATGAGTACAAAAAATTTCAAATTTCTGATGGCGCCTGCCTCTTCTCCAGAAAATAGGTCAAGTCTTAACGAGAACAACTGTGCACCTGAAATACTTGCTTAAGTGTCAGCATGTACGATGCCTGCCAGGTATGATCTGCTGATTCATAAACACCTTTCCAAGGATTGAGCTGTGGCTTTATCTTCAGCCACATGAGAAGGAGGAGCATTGTACAGCAGCACCCCACACCTTTGAATAATACCAATATTGAACCTAGCTGGCTCTTGTACACAGCCATCATCAATACTTCTGCCTGACATCAGTAACATCAAGACCATATCACTACTCTCGTCACTAACCTTCCACTCTTGCCGATATGTCGATACATTGCGCCATGCTAAGGCCTCCGGCCGCTGAGCATCCTGTAAGTCTTTGAGCTGCAGTGCTTGTAAGGCTGTTGTGCTCATGAACTTGAGAGTGCTCTGAGTAAGAGAAAAGCAGAGTTTGTGTAAAGGATTCAGGGAGTCATCCAGGATCTTCGAATCGCCTACTAAGGAGGGTACTGTAGATTATGTTTATTCTGCAAACATGAAATACCTGTACATAAGGAGCGAAGGGTCCAGGGCATGTGTTGGAGCTTGTCTGTCGTTCCACATGAGCCTGTAAAGTCAGCTCTCCTTCGAGTAAAGGAGCAAACTGCCAAACGTACGCCATGAGCTTGTGCTCCTCAGCAAGTAAAGCAGCATCACCGACTCTAAGCTCCAGTACGCGAGAGCTTGTAGAATAGGAGAGCAGATCCGCTAAAAGAGGCGTTACCTCAGGCATAACAACGCCAACAATTAATCATCTTAAAAATGGAGAAATTTCGATATCTGCACTATGGTATAGTGACAGGTGCTTTGCATGGCCAACATTCGCTTAGCAGGTGAGTAAGCCTACGTACTTTCCCATGCGCCTTTAATGTTCGTCGAAGAAAAAACTCAAACGAAAAAGCAGAAAAGTTGTTTTGAACAATGTAATTTAACGCCGTGGATGCCCTTCTACTTTGCAGATGCTCCGAAACTAGCCGCTCAAAGAGTTACTTCCAAAAGCAGCAATGCAAGTTAAAACATTGCATTAGTAATTTCAGGCTTATTCCGAAAATCTGTAATCTTAAATAAATCTAAAGATTGCATCAACATATTTCTTGACAGATGGAGTTACATGTAGACGAGTAGGCATTCTCAAATCAGTATCATGTAGAAGATCTACATTTCGGCTAGGTTCATTGAGCTTCCTTAACACAACGTCATGTCAATGCAATCCTTTGGGATTTTGTCTGGGGCGGACACATCTGGTCAGCAACCCTCTTGGTGCTTCTGATTTTAACAGGACATTACATTCAAATCATCCAATACACACATGCTTACAATGTCTCAGTCAGCAGGCCCAGGCTCACACACTAGCCCAGGCGTCCACAAGTAGCAGGTCTCGATGGTCTGCTGCACATCGCATATCATCTGTGTCGCGTCGTTGCTCAAAGGGGAAGGATCAAGACAGCCTCATTCATACCATGAGGAGTTGCACCTCTCTAGCAGAAGTTGAGACATGCCTTCTCAGATTCTGGAAAGTTTTGAGATCCAGGGAAGCGCGTCCTGCTCGTGGTGATGACGGAAGCACTGAGATGTTTGTCAATGAAACCTTCATCGCCTTGTACAATATCATGACTCGTAGTGCAAACCTGCAGCAAAGGACCTGGAGGAGGTCCATACTCACCAGGGACTACCTCAAGAGGTTTGGGACTCCGTACTTGCCAGCATCAAAGCAGGTACCGAGCTTCTTCCGCAGTCCACAGTACAGAGTGATGTTAAAGCAACGATCAACCACAATGTCATCATTAGACTGTGATCAACGGCTGTATCAGACAGGCAGCCCAAGTTCAAGGCCTCCCTATCCTGTTTCCTCTACTTCATTGCGAATGCGGAACTATGGACCCAGGGTAAAGCTCCCGGAAGGGCTCTACAACGACAGCCAGGATCAGAGGAGGTCTTCTGTATCGTCTTCAACTGAAAGCACCAAATCTCCCTCTTATGATGAAAGAAATTCGGGTTCAGCCCCACATCAATCTGGTAGCCTTAGAGGTAAGGACGGGAAGCTTTAATTTCAGATGCAGCTCCACATAATCAAGCTGGTAGCCTAAGAGGTAAGGAAGCGCTGGTAACATAAGAGGTAAGGAAGCTGGTAGCCTAAGAGATAAGGTAGCTGGTAACATAAGAGGTAAGGAAGCTGGTAGCCTTAGAGGTAAGGAAGCTGGTAGCCTAAGAGGTAAGGAAGCTTGTAGCATAAGAGGTAAGGAAGCTGGTAACATAAGAGGTAAGGAAGCTGGTAGTCTTAGAGGTAAGGAAGCTGGTGGTGTAGAGCCTCAACAACTGAACACTAAAGGAGCAGGTAAAGCAAGAAGGCAGAGTGCCTGGCACAGGGGAGTCAAGCAGAAGCAGTAGATCTGATTTTCCCTCAGCAAGTAGGGAGGGTAGTCTTTGGAGCAAAATATTTGATATTGAATGCAGTGCCTCAGAGTACGTCAGTGCTGTCACAGGGAGCTCAGCAGTTGGGCGAAATGAAAGTCTTCTGAGGACAGAGTTGGGAAAAGGGCATGATCCAGCAGAGGACTTGTCAGTACTGCGCCGTGTACTGCCTCTGCTGCTTCAGCTGGGAGGGCCACCCACTGGCGACCCAGGGCAAGCTGCACATGCAGTGGTAGTGCTGGGTATGGCAATACAGGCTGGGGTGGCACAGGAGGACTGGGCTGCTGTGCCAGTGGATTCCAATGGCCGGGACTACCTGCCAGAGAGAAGGAAGGGTTCACTGCCTATCAAGAGAAGCCAAGAGGGTAGAAGAAGAGGTGCTTTCATGGAAGGTTCTGACTCCAGGGAAGAAGGAAGTGTGCAAATGACAGCAGGTAGTGAAAGGCAACTGGAAGGCAGTTCAGACAGGCCGTCCTCCTCAACTGATTCTGGTTGGAAGAGGAAGCCTGCTAGCTTCAGCCTGGCAGCTGTAAGAGATGTGGCGGATGCCCACGCTGCTGCTTCTGTGCTGCAGGTGAGGCGCCGGTTAACTAGTGGCAATTCAGGCAGTGAGCACCGCCTTCTCTCTGGCAGGTTGCTCACTGATGTACTGGTGGAAGTTATGGTAGTTGCTGACTAGTGACTGGTGGTAATGAAGGTAGATAATGAAGATTGCGGGGTCCTGAGGGCAGTCTCTTCCTTCATTGGCATCATGATTCGTGTTCTTTTGGAATGTGTCTGACTCATCAGTCATGGACATTGCTACACTTCTTCCATTGATGCGAAGCTCTTCCAGTTTGGCCCTCGCTACCTGAGCATGTTGCTGTTGGGGCTAGCCCTATTGGGGCTAAACCCTGGCCCTGATTGGCTGAACCTGGCCACTCAGGCAGTGCTTGAGACCTTACACAAGATGACAGGGAAACAGGCGGCATCAGTGGTGCATGCATATGCCCTGTTTGGATTCAAGGTAGGGTAGTAACACCTCAGTGGAGGCGCATTCACTGAGCATGCCGGATTTGAAGTGGGTTGGTGACTTAAGGACGTTCAACAGTGCATGCATATGTAAAGAAATTCATTTCATTGAGATGCACTCAATTGTACTTTCAGTAATTGAAGTAAGAGAAGGGCAGCGTTGAGTCTGTGCCACTTTCATTGCAGTCACTCATCAGTCACCTTCAAACACTTCTAGCTATTATTTTGCTCAAGGTTGAACCACTAGGTACATGTTTAAAGCTGGCCTCTTATTGTCGATTGTACACTCCTGTCCTGCTTGTAGCCTCCAGAAGGCATCTTCCAGGAACTGGTTCACCAGCTGCAACAGAAAATGGATGAGCTACTGCCATCACAGCAGGCACTGTTGATACAGGTGAATGGATGAGCTACTGCCATCACAGCAGGCACTGTTGATACAGGTGAATGGATGAGCTACTGCCATCACAGCAGGCACTGTTGATACAGGTGAATGGATGAGCTACTGCCATCACAGCAGGCACTGTTGATACAGGTGAATGGATGAGCTACTGCCATCACAGCAGGCACTGTTGATACAGGTGAATGGATGAGCTACTGCCATCACAGCAGGCACTGTTGATACAGGTGAATGGATGAGCTACTGCCATCACAGCAGGCACTGTTGATACAGGTGAATGGGATGAGCTACTGCCATCACAGCAGGCACTGG
>BEGY01000103.1:21292-58599 GCA_002335675.1 Chlamydomonas eustigma | reverse complement strand
GGTGAATGGATGAGCTACTGCCATCACAGCAGGCACTGTTGATACAGGTGAATGGATGAGCTACTGCCATCACAGCAGGCACTGTTGATACAGGTGAATGGATGAGCTACTGCCATCACAGCAGGCACTGTTGATACAGGTGAATGGGTGAGCTACTGCCATCACAGCAGGCACTGTTGATACAGGTGAATGGATGAGCTACTGCCATCACAGCAGACGCTGTTGATACAGGTGAATGGATGAGCTACTGCCATCACAGCAGGCACTGTTGATACAGGTGAATGGATGAGCTACTGCCATCACAGCAGGCGCTGTTGATACAGGTGAATGGATGAGCTACTGCCATCACAGCAGGCACTGTTGATACAGGTGAATGGATGAGCTACTGCCATCACAGCAGGCACTGTTGATACAGGTGAATGGATGAGCTACTGCCATCACAGCAGGCACTGTTGATACAGGTGTAAAGCAGCCAGTACTACTCTGTACTTCCTTGAATCGACAGCCTTTTTGTCTTCGCTTGGGAAAATGATGTTGATGCAAATAATGCCTCAGGCAGCAGGTAAATATATTGTATCAAACATGATTGCATCATCTTAAGTCTTTTTGGTACATATTACTCTTAAGGATCTTGCAAAGCTGGGCTTTGTTCCTCAACCAGCATGGCAGAGAGCCTTTGTGATGAAGAGTGTGCCAAAGCTGAGCGGTCTAGACAGTAGAAGGTTGGCAGGAATCATCGACGCGATGATAGCCATGAGGTAAGCCGGCAGCCAAATCATCCGTATGACCTTTATAGTTGCTAGGCATGTAAGCCTTATCCAAAGGACCTTACTAGTTACTAGCCTGAGTCATGTAAGCCTAGGGATGACTCAAGTGAACCTTAATGATGCCGCATCATGATTCTCTCATTGGTGATTGAATTACTCTGGACGCTCAAAGGCAGAGCTTGATGTGGTACTGATCAGGTACGTACCCCCGCCATGGTGGTTGGACACTCTGTACCGCTCCAGCCTGGCAGTACTGCATGAGGCAAAGAGGGAGGATGTAGCAGCCCTGCTGTACAGCCTGTGCCGTATGGGTGCCACCCCCCCCCCTGGATGGGTTCATGAGACACTGATGCAAGCCCGTGGTGTCAGGAAGTGGCCACCCCCTCCGGGACCTGCGAGACCACCGTCCAGCAGCAGGGCCGCCTCTTATCAATCGACAGGTCATGACAGTACACATGCAGTACAAGCAGCAGCAGAAGTTGGACCTGGCAGCAGGGCTACCACTGAGGGACATTCTACAACCACAATGTCAGGCAGCCCCGATGTAGCTGTAGCTGTAGCTGAGGAGTCTAATGGACCTGTTCGCATAACACCTGATAGTAAATCTGGAGGCCGTACAGCAAGCATGCTCAATAGACCCAATCAACCCACTATTCTAGAATCATCTAGCTCTTCATCTCCAATGTCATCCAATCAGTCTAGTTACTCTGCCGACCAAGAAGGTAGAAGTTTAGGAACAGGTGCATCCATGATGCTCCCCCAACAGCCACAACATAAACTGTCATCTCTCTCAGCCTCCCAGTCAACAGCCTCCCAGTCAACAGTCTCTCCATCAGCAGCAGATGATGGTAGCAGTCATCACCTCACTCCCACCACCCAGGATAGCAGTGGCGGAGACAGAACACAGCCCTCACCCGTCATGTTGCCAGGATCGTCCAGCAGTCTGCCACAGCAGCAGGAGCTATCAGCCTTGGGTGCACCTAGCCTCGTAAGGCTGATGTATGTCATTGCCCGTTTGAGAGAAGACAAACGAGTGGTGAGAGGAGGAAAAGTGATAAATGCATAGATTCTGATCACATGAATGATCCTGGTATCATCTGGCAAGATGTTCTAACCAAGAGTACGTAGTAAGCATCATCAATCATCATAAATGTAGTGCTCCTTTTTTCTTCTCGAGTAGTTATGAGAGATGAGCGACATTTTTCAATACCAAAAGAAGTTTTTTTATTACATTCACTCAAAGAAGTACAGCCGCTGTGTCTACGTACTGATCTGTTACTGCTGCTTGTAATAGGCCCCTCATTTGCCATGGGCTACTAAGCAGCTCCAGTATCTGCTGAAGAGTCAAGTCACCAAGCCAGGCAAGCCCACCTCCAAGGACCATCAGAAGGCGACTGCAAAATCTGGTCCTCTCTCAAATGCTTCTGAGCTTCAAGGTCTTCAGACTGGAGCTCTCAGGAGGAAGCAGGCAGCAGCCATCAGCTCTCAAAGTGTGTCTGCACAGCCAGCCACAGCATCTTCTTCCAGCAGTACAGGGAATAAGCTGTCCTACTCTCAGCAACAGGATGCTGTACTGCACCTCAGCCCCCAGCTACTGGTCGACCTCTTGTACATCATGGCTGAATTCGGCTACCTTCCACCACATGGGCCAAAAGCTCCCATTGTGCACTTCTTAATGGACCGCCTGCAGGTAATTTGATTGTTACCTATTAGGTCATGGTCCTGAGGAATGGCCTTAACTATCACTCTTTCACTCCTTTGTAGAACCTGCTCCCTGGTCTGAGTACAAACAACATGACTACCATCATGGTGTGCATAGCAGTACTGAGGTTGGAGGTTAGTGTGGAATGGTGTGCAGCTTTCTTCTCACACTTCAAGGCATCTCTGCGATTGTTCAGACCTCAGGAGCTAGCCAATGTGCTGACTGCTGCAGGTGATGAGGGTTTAGGGTTTAGGGTTTAGAGACCTACCTGTCTGCTGCTGCTTGGATTGATCTTTCACACTCTTTTGTCTCATGCTTTGATTGATCTTTCACACTACTCTGTCTCATGCTTTGATTGATCTTTCACACTACTCTGCCTGACGCCTGATTGATCTTTCAGACTTCGCAACAGAAAACTTGAGGAATATCTTCAACTGTATGTTGTTATGTTTTTTATTCAGTCTTGCGCCTGAGCTATCACAGTCCTTAGTCAACACTCAGTACATATTGTTGTTGTACTGCTGATGTTACAGCTTTTTGCGGCACTAGTAATCCCATAATATCATGCGATTAAGATGAGGCTGATTGCTTTGATAATGATCCTGGCATCCTGACATCATGCAGACCACTTGGATCTCTACCCGGGGGATGAAGTGTTGCGTGCCGTTGAAGGGAGGCTCGCAGGCTTCAGCATTGTGGACTTGGCTATGTTTGTGCGCAAGATTGACCAGGCTGGTGGGAGACCACATAAGAAATCTAGGACTGTGTCTTCAGCCATTGAAGCTCAGACAGATGCTAATGAGCACAGTGATGCAGACATGGGTACTGTGGTCTGGCTCCCTGTCCTCAAAAAAGCAGCTAAAAGAATCTTTACTTCTAAAGCTTAAGAAAATTGAACGATCTTAATACTTTAGTGACAAGATATGATTGAAGAATGTGAGCATGTACAACGTAAAAGTGTTTGTTACCGTTACTAATTTTGTACGGACACATCATCGCTCATCATCCCTAGCCTCTCGATGACGAGGAGCATGACACATCAGTTATTTAAGCAATTAAGAACTATTTATATTATTAGCAACATATCCCCTGCGGTACCATTGGACTCTCCTCACTCAACTTCTTCGTTTTCACGCTTACTCCAAACTATCAAGTCGGGAAGCGCTATGAGTTCTCCATTTTACCAGCTCTCTGCAAAGGATATTAAAGGCCAGGACTTCTCTTTCTCTCAGCTCGAGGGTAAAGTTGTATTGATAGTGAACGTGGCATCCAAGGTGGGTCCTTTGAGGTACTAGTGCCCAATAAACATATCTATCACCATTACTACCTTTTACAATTTATGAGCCCTCCTGTCTCTACTGACTTAACTGTGTGCCTCCTTTCAGTGTGGATTCACACCACAGGTGAGGTCTCATGCAGTTCCTGTTGAACTCTCAAGCAAATTTCTTATCTGACAAGGGCTAACCAGATGTTTGAATTGTGTGATTACTCTTTTGATTACGCCTTACCTGCAGTACAAAGGACTGCAGGCTTTGTATGACAAGCACAAGGACAACGGGTTGGTGATCCTGGGATTCCCCTGTGACCAATGTGAGCCTTCTGATATGACGTCACACCCAAGAGGAGGCTAATCTTTTACCTATATCTCAACCAGCAACGTATTTTAGCTTGCCCCTACACATGCATTCATGCTACCCACGATCCCCATGAAACATACCTAAATTGCAGATTTCTCTCCACGTACTCATCCTTTAAGCATACTCCTCATCGTATCTCTCAAACGATATCTTTGTAACCCACTGTCCCCTCCAAATAATCACACCATTCACATCTCCATGCGAACGCCCCTTAATATACCTACACAGTTGGTCATCAAGAGCCAGGGGGTGAGGAGCAGATTGAGACCTTCTGCACCAAGAACTTTGGAGTCTCCTTCCCCATGATGTCCAAAGTTGAGGTCAATGGTGGAAATACACACCCAGTGTACCAGGTATGGAGTGAAGGTTGACATGGATGGGACACACACCCAGTGTACCAGGTATGGAGGGAGAGGTGAAACAACACATGCGAGTTTGATGGTTAGAAAACAGTACTTGACATCAGCTTTTGTGTTCAGATTTATGAGAGCATGTTTGTTTAATTCACATTCTCTTGTTCAGCTGCCCATTTTTTATTTGCTGTTGCACAGTTTTTAAAGAGCGAGAAGAAGCAGATGTTCATGGAGCTCATCAAGTGGAACTTTGAGAAGTGAGTCAGGATGTGTCAATGAGACCAATCGCATCCTTTGGGCCTCCCGCGCCTCTATACCTGCAGAAAACAAATTATACATGTTAAATAAAGCTTGCTCACAACATTGCTCGTCTTTTTTTTTGGAATTTGTGAAGTTCCTGCATGACTCTGTCTTGCTCTGCAAAGGGAAGTATACATGCGGCACACTGTTTCATTCTGCTCATAAGATTTAGAATTGACATCTTGCCTAATTGCCATTGTCATGCACCAACAGGTTCCTAGTGGATCGCAGTGGCAATGTGGTGGAGAGGTTCAGCAGCGCTGGAGATCCAATCTCTCATATTGAGCCCAAGGTTGCAGCTCTGTTGTAGATAATGCAGCTCAGAGGGTTGCAACAATCATATCAGGGTACCCAAAACAGATATTGGAGCATTAAATCAGGAGATTTTTTGCACGTTGTGTTCTCAGTTCTACAGTATGAAGGGCAGTTCTATCTGTATCTTCCATTGTAAGTGGCATAAATCTAGATATGAAATGTACATAACATAGTAGGATAGCGTTCTTTTTCTTTGATTCTTTAGTCAACTATATGTTGCCCTGGTGGATTTCCTCAACCTCTAGAAGATCTATTATCTGCAGAGACTGAAACAGGTTTAACGGGCTTCTTGCCACTTTCATCAAGTTCCTGACAAGGGGTGACACAACTACAGCCAACACTAATTTTACACTCTCCTTACGTCAGTACTACAAAGTCAAGCGTACCAATGATTGGAGATACTTTTGAGTAGATTGCCATTACCTACTGCATTTATAAAATAGTAACTCAGTAACACGAAGTACTTTAGCTGTCCTCCTCATCACGTGCTTCATGTTCATCATCGCCCTTCCCCTTCTCGTCCTGATCATCCTCCCTTCCCCTCTCATCCCCATCATCTGCCACAGAATCATGCTTCCTATAACGTCCATTATCCTTTCGCTCCTCCCTGTCATCTTCCTCATCTTTAAGACGTCTCTCATCAGGTGAACGTGACCTATCTCTGTCATCTCTCCTTGACCTACAAAGGGGATAGGGCATAGGCATTCATTCACTCAATACATCATTATTGATTCATGAACACCAGTCTCGGGGCAAATCTGGATCATACCCAGATTCAGCCAGATGGCTACACTTCATATCTACGACTGCAAACTTGTGCCAAGATGCATTGCAGCAGACTGAAGACTACACGAGTTCTCTCTATGCAAGAAGGCAGAGCCTACTTGAGATCTGTTAGTCTGAAAGTCTGTGGAACCACAGCTGCTAGTTTAAACTCACTTGCGAGGGGATGCACTCCTGCTCCTGCTTGGGCTCCTGCGGCGTACAGGTGAGCGGCTGCGGCTATAGCTGCGTTGGCGGCTTCGGCTGCGGTGCCTGCTGCCTCCAGTGCGGCCTCGGCTACGGCTGCGACTGCGGCCACCACCACGGCGAGGGCGGTATGCTGTACACGCAAGCATTTTCATGATTTGAATTCATTTCGAACATATATTGACATACTTTTCCAAATATATTTTGAACTTGCTATGCTTTGAACCGTAATGTAACACTGGTTCTAGAAAGCTTTGGAAGTAATCAAGTCAACTCATACTACTCACTTTCTTCATTTTCTCTCTTCAGCATTTCTCGAGGAGTCTTCCTTGATTCCTTGCTCATTACCACCTATGGATGATCACATTCAGGCTCTTAAAAAACCAAAACCAAGGAATACCTGCAATAATGGTATTTTTCTAGTACCAGCAATATGGGCAATGTTAAAAAGGATTCCCTCGAATGCTTTGAATGGGAAAGGTGCAGCTGTTGCAACAATTGCTGAGAAAGGAATACAAACAAGCATGGACAAGATGCAATGAGAACAAATGGCTGAACTGGTATCAGGTGCCTTAAGTTATGATACTTACTGAGATCTCCCTCCCTTGAAATAAAGACCTATCAAGCTTGTACAGGCACTCCTCAGCATCACGCTTGTCACGGAACTCAACAAACCCAAAGCCCTTCGGACGCCTGCATATAAGCAAGCCAGTGCGCTGCATGAGTAAAAGCTGAAATCCATATCGATGTAAGCAGATCTAGCAGCAATAGATGTGCCATACCTTTCCATGCATGCACCCTTCCATCCCTTACACTAAGAGAACGATTAGTTAGCACCAGAAGGCACACTAATTATAATATAGTCCTGAGCTTTCATGATAAGCATACCAGAGCAGATTCGAGCTTCAATCTAGCTCTGAACTCTCTTTTCTTCATCTTGATACTTTCTTCATACTTGGCTCTACCATCTTGACTCTTGATTAACTGGTACTTTTCTCTGACAATGCTTGTCATCACGATACTGGCTTGCTCGATGGCCCTTACTCTCTTTTAATCGATGAACAGAAACCTACTGTGTATAATAATCTCGCGGCATGTAGATGTCCCTGCGAGACAAAACTTGCGTGATCAACTTTGTGGATGAAATTCATAATGTGCATAATGTGCGATTGCTGCCCACCTGATCTCCCCATAGCGCTCAAAAAGGGATCTGATCTCGTCTGGCCTGTCATGAAAACGAAAAAGCTGATCTCGATGTGACGAGGCTTCATGTGTGATTAACTTATACCTTGCATCGTGAGGAAGATTTCTGACGAGGAGAGAGACACGGCGAGGCTCTCCACTTCCTCTTTCATAGCCTCCTCGATCACTACCCCTTTCATACCCATCATAATCCCTTTCTCGACTGTCCCTGCGGCTCATCTTTCCTGGTGTTAAGCTGACTTTACATCATGAACTGAGTACCATTACTTAAACGTACGGTCAGTACGGCGGCGGCCATTCATGAGTAAATGTGTAATAATTTGTTCAAATCGCATCAAGTTACATAGCTAGTGCGCTTGTATTATCTCCTCAAATATGAATCTTTTTAGGGGAAGCGTGGGTCAGGCCCCCTTGTTGCGGAACAAATCTCGGCAGAGCTTAAAGCTGACTGCTGTTCCGAAGGCATTACTGTTTGATAAATTCAGAAGCTCTTTGTTGCAGTCAAGGAATATTAATTCTCAGGATTCGGCACCAGGATCTAAGTACATCTGTAGAAGTGCCTCCTCCCCAGGACCAGCCACACTCATTGCTCCTGGCTGTGATGTTGATCAGGTACACATCATGACTACATGTAACACTGGCATCATCAAATTTGCCCTTCATGCGGTACATACCATATTTTTCAGGTAAACGTGGTGTACAAATTTGGTGGATCATCGGTGCGAGATGCAGAGAGGATGATGGAAGTTGCAGAGATTATCTGCAGCTTCCCCGAGTACTTACCTTGCGTGGTGCTGTCAGCTATGGGAAAGGTGAAAAATTAGGAGAGCGTCTTGCATTACTTATTTGCTTGTCCAGTGAAGTACCAAATTGGAATTCATGAAACACACGACCCATGACTGAGACCTAGAAGCAGGAGTTTGACGCTGGTCTGCTATCATACCTGTCTCAATGCTCTAGCTATCCCAAATATCTAGCTATAATACTTTGGAAGTGTCAAATAGGTTTCTGATTCTGCGTAGTAAAACCAAATTGTTTTACAGTCTTGTCTCACGCTGAGCTTTCACCTCCACTCTCTTTAGACCACCAACATGCTGCTAGAGTGTGGAGACCTGGCCCTTCAAACCCCTACAGAGCAGATCTCTCAGTTGGAGCCGCTGCAGTGAGTTTAAACACCTTGAATGTTAGCAAGGCCTATGCAGTGCCTAAGGCTTGGTTGGTCAGAACAAAGGATGACATTGGATATCCCTCACACTTATTGACATTAGAACTTAGATGCACCCCTCACACTTATTGACATTGGATACATCCCTCACACTTATTGACATTTTTTAAGTATCTAATTAAGAGAATGGATAAAAGGGAGCACTCTAGATCAATTTGTTGTCCTCAGGACATCTGAGAGTAATAATCAAAACATTTTAAGTTGTATGTTCTGTACTGAAACCTTATGTGGACCCTGACAGTTGTCTTGGATTGCTTTCTTCATCTCTAGGAAAATTCGCACACTGCATCTGGACACTTGCAAGGCTCTTGGCGTTGAGCAGGAGGTTTATGGGGAGGTGGATAAGCTGCTCAATGAGCTCGGGCAGCTACTTATTGGTATCTCCATCATGCAGGTGAGGAAAATAATAGTTAGGCAGATTCAGGCACTTGGGTAGTCAAAGTGTATTTACTTTTTTCACAGACCCTAGGAAGAATTCGCCTTAGAGCAAGGACTGACCAAGATAATTACCCTAACTTCTACACCTGATGGTTATGTACACCTCATGAGTCCTTACCTGGTGGTTGTACACAACCTCATGAGTCCTTACCTGGTGGTTGTACACCTCATGAGTCCTTACCTGGTGGTTGTACACCTCATGAGTCCTTACCTGGTGGTTGTACACCTCATGAGTCACTACCAGGTGGTTGTACACCTCATGAGTCCTTACATGTACCAGTATTTTTTACATTCACGAAATGGATGAGTACCACATACCTGAAATCTTTAGTGAAAATCTCTCAATGAGATCATGCTGCAAACAGCATAAATGGAAGGTCTCTGGCCAGAGAGATGTTGAGTTTTAAGTGTTGGTATTCATTTAGGATTTGTTCACACTCTTATGATCCACAGGACCTAACCAGTAGGGCTAAGGACAGCTTGGTCTCCTTTGGGGAGCGCCTGTCCACACGTATCTTTGCTTCATACCTGCGTTCTTGTGGCGTGCCAGCTAGACAGCATGATGCTTGGGACCTGGGTCTCACAACCACAGATGACTTCTCCAATGCAGACGTACTGTATGAGGAGGTGGGAATGATGTGCTGTATGAGGAGGTGGGAATGATGTGCTGTATGAGGAGGTGGGAATGATGTGCTCTCCCTCTTACTAAGTGCCTGGACAGTCGGTCTTGAGCTCACACCCAACATTTTGTTGTGCTACCTGCACAATTATGCTGAAGGTATGATGTAAGCCTTCAACATGTCTGAATGCACCACACCATGTCATTTGAAATATGTGACCTTACTAGTGAGAGATGAGTGTTATTTGACTTGTCTAACTTCCGCAGAGCTTCCCTCGCATCAAAGCAGCCCTAACCCGCCAGCCTGGCTCCCCTAAGGAGGTTCCCATTGTGACTGGTTTCTTAGGGAGGGGCATCTCCACAGGTGATGCTCTGATGATGTACTGCACAGGTTATGAAGCCATGATCTATGAAGGGGTTCATAACAAGTCCACGTTAAGTCTGTTTTAAGTTTAAACTTAGATCTTTCTCTACATGTCTTCAGGCGCGATTACTACCTTGGGGCGGGGAGGCAGTGACCTAAGTGCTACTGTGCTAGGTGCTGCTCTGGGATTAGATGAAGTACAAGTATGGAAAGATGTGGACGGTGAGGAGGTTCAGATTGAAAGCACTGGAATGATCTGTATCTAGTTGCAGCAGTTTTAACAGCGTTTCTGCTCAGACAAGAGTACATCCATCATCGCCTCATTCTCATGAAGTATCAATGTTCTTTGCATTAACTTTGTTGTGTATTTGTTGGGTCTGTATCGTGTCAGGTGTCTTAACCTCAGACCCTAGGATTGTACCAGATACAAGACCAGTGAACACTCTCACCTTTGAAGAAGCAACGGAGCTTGCCTACTTCGGTGCTCAAGTATGATAACTGAAGCCGAGTGCAGACGTTCATAACACTATTGCTTGCCTTATCCTACCTTGAAGGAAAGCATATTGTTGGAGAATGAGAAACCTGCTAAGATATTCTCCCTTGCTACTATGCAGGTTTTGCACCCCCAGGCCATGCAGCCAGCCATCAGGTCCGGAAAGATGAACGTCCGTGTGAAGAACAGCTATAACCGCTCCGCACCAGGCAGCGTGATCTCCTTCTCTCGTGACATGTCTGACGTGTTTGTGACCTCCATCGTCCTGAAAGTGAGTGAGATGGGTGTTTTAGCATGTCAGTACAGGATCCTTCTTTGAAGGCCGAGGTAGGTAGCAGGAAAATACAAGAACAACGTCAACTTGTCTTTTACCTTGTTACCTCCTCCGCCTTCAATATTCAGCCACAATTGTTGTGTTCTGATAGCAGCATACCTCCGCCTTTAATATTCAGCCACAATTGCTGTGTCCTGACATATCAGTGTGCTCTTGCAGTGACCTGTAAAAATCTCACTCCCCACTTCATGTTTCACACTTTTGGTGTGTGTTTCATCTTCATACTTCTTATGCCTGCAGTCCAATGTGACGCTGGTGGACATTATCTCCACTCGTATGATGGGGCAATATGGTTTCCTGGCCACTGTGTTTGATGCTTTCAAGAGATATCGTATCTCTGTGGACGTGGTGGCAACATCTGAGGTACTTAATTGAATGTGTTCTGAACTTTATTGTTTCTGATGGATTAGTACTCTATCCTCGGCAAGGTCCTCCTTGCTTGGAATAAGCAGACCATATTCAGCATGGTCCGCATAAGGCGCTTGTTGACTAACTAGCTAGTTTTCTTTGTCAGAAGCCCATACATATGCCCATTTAATCCATACATCTCCAACACTGCATAGGTTTCGGTTTCTCTTACCCTAGATCCCAAGAAGCTGTCCGATCAGGACTCTGACTTACAGCAACTGAAGGCTGACCTGAGCAAGGTGGCTCAGGTGTCCTACCAAAAGGGTGACGCTATTGTGTCACTCATTTGCAACGTCAATAAGACTAGTCAGATTCTTCAGAGGGTGAGTTGAGCATCCATAATCTGCTAACACTCTCATGTTGCCAATACTCACTTCTCATGTTGCCATCTGCCATACGCAGCATGTTAAGTGCGATATTTTCTGTAAATAAACCCTTGTATCAGCACTGTCCTCAATGTGCTCCTCTCTTTTCCTAGGCCTTCAGCGTTTTCAGTAGAGAAGGCATTAATGTGCGCATGATGAGCCAAGGAGCCTCCAAGACAAATATTTCTCTAGTTGTTGATGGCAAATTAGGACAACAAGCTGTTCAGCTTCTGCATGCTGAGTTCTTCAGCCCTGTTGAGCTAAGACATCAAGAACTCATTACCAGTAGTAATGGCAAGCACTAGATTTTCTCCCTACCTCTCCCCTTGAAACACTTGTGCTCCATGATCATGACCCAATATTAGGACATGAACACATGGGAAACATTGTTTTTTCGTATCCTTTTTTTTAGGATCTATTTTGTGCCTTAGCAGCGCACATGCACTCCTTAATCATGTACATGTCCATTTTTTAGTAACTCTTTTACATTATTTTGTCATGGTGTTGACTCATGACATTTTATGACGAACATTGTTTAAAGAATCAATACTATATTCTCAAAACTAATTTACTTGTGAGGCAGTATAGAAGAGAAGCTGTTAGATAAAACAGTTGCAACCCCGAAATTTGCAACAAATTAAATAAGACACGTTATTTCTTTGCATATTGGATTGCATCTCTCTTCTTCCCTTCTACACTTCCTGGCTTGTTCTTTGATGCTTCATGCCGGGCCAGCTCTGGTGGAACTGGCGTCTTGCTCTCCTCAAGGAGTTTCTTTAGGTCATAAAACACTTCTGTGTCACCCTGCGCAAAATCATGATGAAAAGGAAGAAGAAGTTGAGACAAAGCACAAGGCTTAAGAGTTAAGATGCATGTGATCAATTGTCGAGGCCCACATGGTCTTGCAGTGTGCATCTGTGAGAACACTTCTTAAAGTGATCACCTCCTATGTCCCTTCTGCATTCAAGTATGATCTTGCCGCAATGTACTCTTCCTTCCACTCAGCATGAAGAGAAATCACACTCAAAACAACTTACACATGAGGAGGGTCTTAAAAAGGCAAAAGAGAAGGGCAAACAATGCAGGACTCGGCCCAATTGCGCACCATCGTCAAAAATGTGACGGCAACACCCTTCTTCCCTGCACGTCCTGTCCTTCCAATACGGTGAGTGTACGGCTCGATGTGACCAGGCATGTCGTAGTTGATGACCAGGTTTACATCTGGCACATCAATACCACGGCCTGCAACATCTGTTGCTATCAAGATGTTGAAAGTGTTGTCCCTGAACCCCTTGATGCTCTCCTCACGTACATCTTGAGTCTTTCCACCGTGCAAAACAGTGCACCTGAAAGTGGTGAGGGGTTCCAGAGCAAATAAGTCCAGGAGGTCAAGAAAAGACAGCTTGATCTTGATTCAAAACACCATGCAGGGAAGAGAGGCTGCTAAGGAGAACACTAATATTGACTACAGATGCGTTAATGCAGAAAAGTAAATCTCCAATATTCCCAAATCAATGTAGCTAGACACGCATCTGTTAATGATTAAGTAGTTAGGCTCAATCCAAATACAATTCAATATGGACTTATGGAGTTATGTACCATGCATTGACATGAAAGGCTCTACATAAGCCTCCAATAACACACCTGTGTCCCAAGCTCTCCATATGGCCATACACATTGTCACACTGTCTCTTGGTGTTGACAAACACAATGGCTCTCTTTTCAGCCACCATGTCTAACTCCTGCTCCAGGCGTGATGCCTTCTCATTCTCCTTGACTATCTGCAGATCAAAATGAGTCACCATTTGACACACAAGTTTTCTGAACTAGAGAGCTGCTCCAAAAATTGGGATGTGAATTTCACAACTTGAAGACATGGACGAGGCATTAGGTTACAAAAGCAAACACTTATAATTCACATCATTCTGTGACTTTGCTTGATTTCATTCAAGGAACAGCACATAATACAGGGCTTCTTTAAGGACAGGGCTGCAATGTAATCGTTATGATTGTATGGGTATATGAAGCTGCTTTGATCTGATATGCATCCTTCGTATTTCTCTGAACGCACCTGAGCTTGCTGTACTAGAAATCTGAAATACACACTTTTCTCTTCATGTGAGTCAAGGAGACCCAACAAATGCTCACCAGGATGCGCTGTGTGACATTGTCAGTTGCCTGGCCAGCTCTGCCGATGTTGATGACCACGGGCTTGCGCATGTACTTCCTAGCCAGTCTCTCTACTTGTGGGGGCATGGTGGCACTGCACATGAGTAGAGCATGTGAGGAAGTTGTAACGCAACAGCATAGCAAATAAGTTTCAGCAAGAAATAATCCAATTGAATATCAAATGCAGGGATGTCCCTGACCCAGGCGCAATTGTGTTCATAGATATGGCTTTTACACACTAAGAGTGATTATTCACAACCTGTCTTAGTAACTTGCCTGAACATGTATGTAGTGCGGTACAACCTGTCTTAGTAACTTGCCTGAACATGTATGTAGTGCTGTACAGCTTGTCTTAGTAACTTGCCTGAACATGTATGTAGTGCGGTACAGCCTGTCTTAGTAACTTGCCTGAACATGTATGTAGTGCAGTACAACCTGTCTTAGTAACTTGCCTGAACATGTATGTAGTGCTGTACAGCCTGTCTTAGTAACTTGCCTGAACATGTATGTAGTGCGGTACAGCCTGTCTTAGTAACTTGCCTGAACATGTATGTAGTGCGGTACAGCCTGTCTTAGTAACTTGCCTGAACATGTATGTAGTGCGGTACAGCTTGTCTTAGTAACTTGCCTGAACATGTATGTAGTGCGGTACAACCTGTCTTAGTAACTTGCCTGAACATGTATGTAGTGCAGTACAACCTGTCTTAGTAACTTGCCTGAACATGTATGTAGTGCGGTACAGCCTGTTCTTTTCGATGACAGCATCCTCATTCTCAGGCTTCAGGTTGGAGGAAGGCATGGCCTCCATGACAGCTGTCACCTGTGAAAAACATGAGAAACTTTGATCAGATGCATCTGATATTATCAGCCTAACGTTGAGTAATAAATGAAGATAACAGAAAACATCATCATCAAAAGTGGTCAAGTTACGTGTGTTGCGAGATCAACAAGTCTCTGGTTTTGAACATAGAGGATAAAGTAAGACAATGAAGTACTAAATCCTCAGTTACCTGTGGGTCAAAGCCTAGATCAATCATGCGATCTGCCTCATCCAGCACAATATAATGACACTGATTCAGGACCTGTGCAAAAAGGACAAACAGTTGAACATGAACTCTTTATTTCATCAGTTGGTCATCAGTTCGGAATTTAACATCATAACATCGCAGCATGGTAGCATATCCTTGTTAACAGGACATACATGCATGATAGCATATCCTTGTTAACAGGATATACATGCATGATAGCATATCCTTGTTAACAGGACATACATGCATGATAGCATATCCTTGTTAACAGGACATACATGCATGATAGCATATCCTTGTTAACAGGACATACATGCATGATAGCATATCCTTGTTAACAGGACATACATGCATGATAGCATATCCTTGTTAACAGGACATACATGCATGATAGCATATCCTTGTTAACAGGACATACATGCATGATAGCATATCCTTGTTAACAGGACATACATGCATGATAGCATATCCTTGTTAACAGGATATACATGCATGATAGCATATCCTTGTTAACAGGACATACATGCATGATAGCATATCCTTGTTAACAGGACATACATGCATGATAGCATATCCTTGTTAACAGGACATACATGCATGATAGCATATCCTTGTTAACAGGACATACATGCATGATAGCATATCCTTGTTAACAGGACATACATGCATGATAGCATATCCTTGTTAACAGGACATACATGCATGATAGCATATCCTTGTTAACAGGACATACATGCATGATAGCATATCCTTGTTAACAGGACATACATGCATGATAGCATATCCTTGTTAACAGGACATACATGCATGATAGCATATCCTTGTTAACAGGACATACATGCATGATAGCATATCCTTGTTAACAGGATATACATGCATGATAGCATATCCTTGTTAACAGGACATACATGCATGATAGCATATCCTTGTTAACAGGACATACATGCATGAAATCTTCTCCCCATAACAACCAAAGATACAGCATATGAACAGCATACAAAACTTCATTTGAAGGACTCAATCTCATTCAGAGAAACAGCAGAGCTCACTGGGTGCACATCAAGTTATTGGCATTCATGGGATACTGCTTGAATCAATGTCATGCAACAAACAAATGAAATGTCCAGCAAGTAAAATGTCCGGCACATTCCTGGCAGCTCCTGAAGGTTGTGCATGACAGGACATCACAAGAGCAGCCATTTCAATGTACAGCTTGCTGCTTTAACTCACAGCATAATGCTTCTCCAGGCAGTCTAGAAGGCGGCCGGGTGTGGCTATCACAATTTCACACCCTCGCCTCAGCTTGGCGCCTTGCTCCTCAATGGACTGTCCACCCACTACAGCAATGGTTTTGAACCTGAAATACAAGTACGGGGGATCACAAATCAACATGAGGGCGCCCATACTCAAATAGAGCGGGACACCTTTTTACAATCATACATCTATATAGATCAATATATTCCATACAGTCCCTTTACTGAACTCTAGCCTTAACATATACTGTGACAGTCAGTTTATTTGGCCCAGAACTGAGAGCTACCATTTCTTTGGGATATGCAAATCTAGCTATCGCCCATAACCTGCATGCAGTCCTATTGCGTTGCACCCTTGCACATAATAAACATTCTAGTATCAGCCTATACCATCGCCCCCTCCATTCTTCACACTCAACACTCTCCTCACCCCAAGAACTGTGCCAACTTGATGGTCTCTTCTTCAATCTGTTGTGCAAGCTCTCTGGTTGGAGCCAGAATCACAGCATATGGCCCGTCGGCGCAGTTGGTCTCATCCATCTTGGGCTGCCTCATGATATATGACTGCAGAGTAGTTATGGAAGCAGCAACGGTTATAATACATTACAATCGACACAATAAATGGAAGACCAGTGAAAGGTAATTTTATATATTTCAGGAGTGATTGCATCTGCTGCACAGAGATGGAAGCACTAGAGGACCTTACTCCCTCTCTCATGTTGCATCTTACTGCAGCTGTTTTGATTGAAATGTTGAAGTGAGAGGAGATAAGGAGAGAAGTGAGTACATGCCTTTCTGGTTGGGAGATGATATCATTATGCTGTATGTAGGAGAGTGATAACAACTCACTAGACAGGGGATCAACTCACTAGGCAGGGGATCAACTCACTAGACAGGGGATCATGAAGGCACATGTTTTTCCTGACCCAGTCTCTGCAATCCCAATGACATCTCGCCCCGCCAGACCCAGAGGGATAGCAGCCATCTGAATGGGTGAGGGCTTCTTGTATCCCACTCTGTCTATAGCCTGAAAACAATAGAATTCAAAACATTGCTGACATGTAACGAACTCTCAAACATTTCAGTTCAGGCCATTGATCATCCTGATAATGTATGGACACAAGTATGAAGGACACAAAGCACCCATCCAAAGATTATGATCCTTCATGGTCCGAACTCATAAAGGAACACATGGTCAGAACTAAGCATCAAAAGGGTTCAGTTCAGCTTCTCAACATCCAACGCCACCAAAACAGCTCTTCACCCTTTTAAAGAGAAGGCTATGTAAGGCAGGCGCCGTTCTATGATAAGATCAAGTTTGGACATCCTCACCCTTGACATTTATCCCCTCTCAATGCAACATTACAGTTTTAACATGAACACCAGACATCACATGATAGGTGCAGAATGACCACAGCAAGCACCACTACTAGTTTTGAGATCAGTGATGTGATGAAGGTGTGGAACATTGAGATTAGCAGTCACCACCGTTAATATCAAAAGTAATTTGTGAAATGATGCATTTCATAAACTGTGTACTCTCTCATACTCGTCCCCTAGATGTGATCCAAACAAGATCATGAAGATGCTCACCTCCAACAGCTCCTTGGGGATACCTCCCTCCTCCCATTTCCTCATTGGAAGAATGTCAGTGCTGCCCCGGTATGCTATGTTGAAGTCTTCGCGGAAGATACGCCAGTCACGTTCTGTCATGTCTTTCAGGTCCTTCTCTGTCCAGTGCTTTTCAACCTACATTAGTGACGTATTTTGGTCACTTCACAGAAGTCGTTTCATACATCATTGTAATGAGGTATCATGATGTTAGGCGCTATGCCTCTGAAGGCTCACAGAAAAGCAAAATGTGCTGAACTTCTGCTACTACCTCAGCTACTACCATGAGCATTTCAGCACAGGGATGTATGAAGTCCAGCAAGCAAGTTAGCCACAATATCACAATACAGCAGGATTCACATGAAAAAGCCCCTCTTCATCCTCACACCTAAGTCTCAACTACAGTCATTAGCCTCATGCCTGAAGTACTTCATACCCACCCTCATATCAAAGCCATCATACATGTCCGCAATCCTCTCCCTCTCCCTCTCCTGCCGCCTGGTCTCCGTCGTCTCCTCAATGCCTGCAGCAGCTCGTGCTCTTCTCAAAGCATCACGCTCCAGGTTCACTAGCTGTTTCTTCTGCTCACGCCTGTCAATACCCGCACGCATGCCTCGGCCAAAGAGGAGAGCCGCCTCTGACCACAATTGACATGATTTGCAAAGAAGGGTTCAAGAGAGGATCCTTTCAGGCAGTCCAGGCACAAGCAAAAATCAGATGTGATGCTACCTGCTGAGTTTGTATTATGTTTCAATCACAGTGAGCAGTATTTTGATTAAGGCATCTACTTGTAAGGCACATTTCTCTGAGTAAATGCTTATAAACGTGACATGCAACTTGAATAATTATAAGTTGACTGGCTAGTTGGAGCCTCACTGAAAGCCTTAATTTGAAGGCAAGCAAGATTTGATATTTCAGGGCATCACAGATCTAAAGCTCTAGATCTACTCAGCCAGCTCATTACCATGTGTCTGATTGTACAGAGGGTTCAAGTCCCTGCTTGTGTCCTCCCCAGCGTCCCAGTCAAAGTTGAACTTGAACTTATCACTTGGCTTCATGATCCGCTTCTTCTGCTTCTCTCCTCCTAGATACTGCTGTTTGATCAGCTCAAGCTCTTTCTCCTTCTCACGATCCGCGTTAACCTGCCTGATGTGAAAAAAAGAAGCAAATCGGGGAAGACACATTTTGTAAGATCAGGGAAAATGGATAAGGGACACTGATTGAGGGGCATTTACAGCTTGGGGGCTAACATCACCTTTGTTTGAGTACAAAATTACATATGAGGATACAAGTGAACTGTAAAATACTGTCATCAGTCATACAGCAGTTGGCAGCACATGAATGAGCTGCTTGATAACAAGCTTCAGATTCAAAACCTCAATACACTCACTTCCTGTCATCGCCGTTGCCAGCATTACGTCGGTCTCGGGGATCCCTGTCCTTATCCCTTGTGTCCCGTCCTCTGTCACGTGCGTCACGTTCTCTGTCCCTACCAGACCTATCCCTGTCCCTATCCCTGTCTCTTTCCCTGTCCCGCTCCCTATCAGAAGAAGATGGGAGTGGTGGAGGTGGCGGAAGCATGGCACCAGTGCCTGGTGCTGCTGCGGCAGGTGCTCCTGATACAATGCCTTGTACCTTTCTGAGAAGGTCCAGTCCTGAGGGTACAGCTGAAGATAATACAGCAGAAGAACCATTCATAGCACCCAGCCTTCCTAGGGCAGAGGAAGAGCCAGTAGAGGAGGATGACCTCTTCTGCTGCAGAGCCACATCCAGCTCCCGGCGTTGTAGAGCCAAGGCTTCACGCTCTTTCTTGGACATGAACTTCGGCTGCATTCATGATGAGGAAAATTGTGTAAGCTGGTAACAACTAGTATAATACAAACATCAAAATTATTGTATTTAATATGCGACTATAATTGTGCACTTTAACAACTCAAAATCCTGATCAATTATCATCACCTCTCAAATTATCACTACATGCATGACATTTAAGAACCATAAGTAGTTTGTAAAGATTTGAATCAGCTAGGCATTTCCTAATGCCTATGCAGCAGCACAAAGGAGTGCTGTGTACTGGCAAACTGAGGCAGGGACAGAGAAGAACCTAGGCCTATGGTATACGTTCGCAGTGATGGCGCAAATGTATGGAGTATTTAAGTGCAATAATCAGTTAATCTTATGGTTTGTAGTGATTGTGATGTACAGCGGTTGCTGGAGTCAATGCGTCACATTTCTACACCACTGACGGAAAATCCGCTGCTTTTGCTGCTGCTTCATCTGTGAGGGGAGTATCGGGACAAGGGCGCATTGCTCAGAGCCTAGCCCTTCTATCCCTCAGACCATCAAAAGGTCATATATGGAGTACTTCAAGCTGGAAGCCTTCATGCTCTGGAAGGCTTCATGATAAGAGGGATGATTTATCGCATCATGGCAGGTTAACTGGCCTTTATAGAGATGATCAAGACCTCTGAGGAGCTTAAGCATGTCCAGCATGATTTGGTATGCTGCCTACATAGGAGCTGAGGGCTTGAAGACAGAACAATCATGCACATGCTCATGGAGAAGCAAGGAATATCCTTTTTTTCTGGTCATCTGTTGAAGTACCTTTGCTGCCTCCTCCTCTAGCTGCTTCTTTTTCTTCAAAAGCTCCTCCAATGAAAGAGGCTGCAAGAATTCAAACATGTACTTGTGTATCGAAGGTGTCAAAGTATCAGTTGTAAGATATGGTAAGATCAGTGTGTGGGCAAAAAGATGACTGACCTGGCTGCCACATAATGGATACATGAAGGAGACATGGACACTACTCAAGCCAGCTAGGTCATGAATCAAACATGCGATGTTCATAGGAATGACCAACAAAGTAAGATATGTTGCATAAGAACATCCAAAAGAGGGCACATGTAAAAAGATAAAAAGAACGAGTCTCTCATTACTGTTGTGATTAGCATGAAATATTTCATAGTGTACCTCAATTCGTGCACTCTTCTCCTCCTCCTTAACTGGCTCTTCCTTGACTGATGCCACTTCTTCCACTTTCACCTCAACGACAAGAGCCTCTTTTTCCTCCTCTTTGACATCTTGCAGACCTTGGCTCTTTGCAGGCTCATCACGATCATACTTCTCGTCACGGCTGCTGTTGTCTTTGACATCTCTGCGGCGATCTGGGCTGGAGTGACGACGATCTTGACTGCTGTCACGCCTGCTCCGCTTGGAATCTCGCTCCCTGTCACGCTCCCGTTCTCTTTTGTCAGCTTCACCGCCCCGATCTTTCTCCCTATCTTTGTCTCTTACCTCTCTGTTCCTTTCACTGTCGCGCTCTATGTCCCTGGTCTCCCGCTCACGGGTACGATCCTTTTCTCTGCTCTTCTCTTTATCTTTGTCTCTGTCCCTATCCCTATCACGGCCACTATCGCGCCGGTCTTTCTCTTTAAGATCTCTGTCCCCTCTTTCCTCCTTATCTCTGCCTCTATCCCTAAGAGATGGCAAGGTATCATCCCTAGATTTTGAATCATTTTCATCTCGGTCTCTTTTGCGTGAAGGGGAGGCTGATGAAGTCCTCCCCATCGTGATTTGAGATGTCCAGGCTTAAGTAGCGCGATGAGCGAATTTGTTTGAACTCAGAAACTGGTAGCGATAAGTTGCAAATTGCTAGGAGAACTTGTTCGAGATTGTTTATACCATTCACACTTCACACCATTTACTTACCTATCAACACACCTTCAGTAAATGGTCAAAACGTGACGATACTCTGTATGGTGGAAACATGGTCTTGCAGTGTGGCATTTGTTTGGATGAGGAGGATATTAAGGAAGTAGGAGAACTTCACAGTCCAGGTTGTTACCATACTTTCTGCTTCCCTTGTATATCTCGCTGGTCTAAAACTGAAAATAAATGTCCCACATGCCGAGATCGATTTACTGTTATTTCCCGTAAACGTTTGCTACCTGATAATGAGCACGATCCTTCCGAAGAGGGATATTCCAAAAGGCATCGTGGTGAAGTAATCGAGACAATAAATGTGACAGACAAGGCTCAGGTGCGCATTCTCACCGAGCAGCTAACTTACAGCCATGCTCCTCTCAATTGATATTCTAATCTCTATTATTCATACTTCTTAACAGGAGTGGAGGCCTGATGCAAGTTTAGTCGAACTTTTGGAAAATTTGTTCTGTGCTGTTTGTCAGGGTCAACAAGATGATCACTGCCTGCTCCTTTGCGATGGTATGTGCATCTCTGAGCTCACATCCTGAGGTCCATACCAACATAATATATCATTTTCTGTTACAAGAAATTTCAGAAGTTGCTCTATCCTGCTGTCTTATCATCAAATCTAGTTTAGGATCTTCTCTACACAACCATTGGTAATAGGTTGAGAGTAAACATGTACAGTCTACTTATCAACTTTCTGAATCCCAGTAAAGATACCAGAACAACAAGCTGTGCTGGTATAATGCAGGCTGTGACAGTGGATACCACACCTACTGCGTGGGTCTGGATCATATCCCTGAAGGAGAGTGGTACTGCCAGGTCTGCCAGGAGCATGACGATGGGGGGAGGGTAGTTGAGGAGATACCAATCCCTGCTTCTAGAAACGGTACAAGAACAAGCACAACAAGGAGCTCCTCTAATCCAAGCAGCAGGAGGAATGCATCATCCTCTGCTGGCGTCAGAGCCAGCCGGTTGAGGGCAAGCTTGACAGGGACTGCGTCAGGAGCCCGAGGTCGGAGAAGCAATGACACAGTGTTGCTTCAGAATGGAAGCAGAGGGTTGTCCTCAACAAGAGCACCTGGCAGACAGCAGGGTAGGTACCTAAGACTCAATTTCTGCCACGCGACATTATGAGTTCCACCTTATTTTTTACTAGTGGGAGACCTTGTACCAGGGAAAACAGTCTAGAGAGGAAAGAATATTCAGAGCATATTCGTGCACAGTCTAGTTACAAAGTAACACAAGGTCCTTGATGAGACACTCATTATCTCTGATATTTTTATTGGAGTTACTGCTTTTATCAGACGCCAATCCTATCTCCTTCATAAACACTTGATGAAACTTGTCTTCCCTGTTGTACTTCAATATAGGTCAAAGACAGCTCAGGGCATTACAGCGTGTTGTGCGTCAGGCCTCTAGTGCTGCTGCTGCTGCTGAGCTGCCTGACCAGGACCCCAGTGTAACTGAGCTGGAAGATGACGTTGAGGGTACTGAGTATGATCCTGCTGCATCTCACGACCTGTCTTCCTCCAGTATCGAGATTCTAGAGGTTGAAGAAAGTGAGTATGAAGATGAGATCAGCAGGGCTGTCCATGAAAATACAGCAGGACGCAGGTGTGCGAGACCACTTGGTACCTCCAGGCAGCGTAGTAGGGGTGCTACATCCATGGCAGCAGAAGCAGCAGAGGCTCATGATGGCATCTCTGTGGAGGAGGAGAGCCTTCATCAGCGCCTGAGGCGTCACTTAATGCGCAGGAGTGATCGCTCTGCTGACCCTCCTACATTTCCAACAGGTGGGGCCTCCACAGTTGCTGAAAGTCAGGCTGTACGTTTTGGGACAGTGCTCGAAGCTCGGGAGGCGATGCGTGAGTTGCGAGGGTGGGGGCATCTTGGCAGCAGCAGAAGTACAGTAGCAGCACCAGCGGCACCAGGGCCTTATTCTAGTACACCTGGCATAATGGATGGTACTGCTACAGATGCCAGGGCAGCTTCAAGGCTTGTACAACATGGCAGCCGGGCTGCGGTAGGAACCTTAGATGAACATGAAAGGTCCTGGGATGCATTCAACGAGGCCATCAGAATTGAGAGGGTCAGAAGGCAGCAGACAGACCTTGGGCCCAGAGAGGAGCTGCTCCATGCTCCACTACCAGTTAGCTCTCAGATACAGTACAGTGGCAGTAGAGTGATGAGATCAGACAGTGGCACCAGAGGGTGGCATGAGAGAGGAGGCAGAACACAGTCTTCTGACATACAGCCAAGAGACCAGAATGCAGCCTGGGTGCCACCTGGTGCTGCTGCTGCTGCTTCTCCTAGTCCAGGCTCTGCAGTCAGGTTACGTGCAGCACGGGCATGGGCTCGCATGCAGCAAGAGCAACAGCAGAGACATATTGCTGAGTCAGGTGGGGCTGGCAGCATTGGAGTTGGGAGAAGTGCGGGAAGAGTGGGAGATGAGGATCACATTATTCATCCTTCAAGACGCGAAATGTCAGCAGCACAATTGGCACGCCTCAGTTTAGAGCAGGTGTGACATGTGTACCAGCAAGCTTGTAAAACTGAACATGTTTCTGCTTTCATTGCACAGCATGCAAAGTGGGAGAGAGTTCATTAAAGGGAAGAGGCACATAAATAGTTGTCAATATGATCCAACGATGAGATTTCTTGATTTTTGTTTTTGATAACAACCGACGTAATATCCTTCAGGTCATTGAAAGGAGGGACTTAATCCGCACTAGACGGCAGGTCCCTTTCTCTGCAGGCAGCTCTGCAGCTGATGGTCTGTGGAATAATAACTCCTCCCCCTCCTCCCGCTCCGCACAGCTGGCACCAACATCCCCTACTTCTATTAGCAGAAGTGCAAGTGCAGCAGGTAGATCAGCTGTACAAAGGCGCCCTAGAATTGCTGATCCACTCCCCGCAGCAGGCCACAGAGCTGATCAGCAGCAGGATCAGCTTGAATCCAGCCGCATGCAGCCAGCAAGCTGTATGCACGAAGACGGCATGACTAACGATGTTCCTCATCATGAGCGTGGAGGGACAGCTGGAGATGCAGATCTGCACAGTCATCTTTCTTCCTCCACTTCTCCTCTCTTACCACCCGAACACCAACAGCAGCAGCAGCAGCAGCACCAGCACCAGCACCAGCACCAGCACTCACAGTTAGTCAAGTCTAGCGCCTCTGCAGCTATCAGCACCGCCGTTGCAGTTTTTGAAGATCTGGAGGTGCCAGATGAAGGTGTGAAGGAGGCAGGCGCCAGTGGCCCCCCAGTTAGTAATCTAAGTCAAGGCACTAGCTCCCAGCGCTTGGTAGAGGTCATGAGACAGGCCCGTGTTGAACGTAATGCTGCTGCAGCACGATTACGCAAGTTGCTGGGTGGTGGTGGCGGTGGTTGCTCATCATCAAAAGATGCTTCTGGACTAGTGAATGCTGCAAGACATCCCTCCAATAAGGAAGCTGGCATCAATGCTTGTCATCATTCCCCAAAGCATCCTGGTAGCCTGACACGGCATCCAACTTGCAAACCAAAGGATGAGAGTGAGTATGAGAAGGTACTTAGCAGTGTGGGCACTGATGGTGTCCTCACAGTGTGTTCTGAGTCCCCAGCATCAGAGCGCATCATGTCAGGAGGACTAGCAACTTGTGCATCCTCTTCTTCAGTCCCTTCATTCACGAAGAACAAGAGGAATGAAAGGAGCCTTGATGATGGTTCCCTTGCTACTTCCCAAACAAAAAGTTTCTGCTCAGCTAACCACTGTGCTGAGGGAGCTAACCAGTGTGCTAAAGTAGCGCTTGGTAATCTGACGGGGCAAATACACCTACATGCTCATAATGATGATGGCATACTCCTGGACAAATCTCAAAGTGTGAGGAAGTGTGATGATAAGCCCTGCAACTTACACTCTCAACCCAGGAGGCGGCAGAATGAGAAGGTTGGTGCAGGAAGCAGTGGACTCTCACCCATCACTGATGCTGGTGCAGGAAGCAGTGGACTCTCACCCATCACTGATGCTGGTGCGTTAGTTAGACAAAGAGACAATACAGAGGGACAAGGGTTAGAAGCAGGTTCTACCATTGAAAGCAGACTGATGGCAGAAGCAGGACCATCTGGAGTGCCTACAGCTCATGAGTATGCTGAGCTCACAAATAAACTTGTAGAGGAGGATGGCGGTGTTCGTAAGATGTTGAAAGGGGCTGAAGGAGGAGTTGATGAAGGGTGTGTGCCATCTTCTTGTGTTGGTACCACCAATCGTATAAGTGATGATAGTGGAGAGACTGATGCGTTGGGTCCCACACATAAGTTCACACATAAGTTCGACATCTGGGGATATCCGGTCAGGAAACGGGAGCTGGCCAAGCTTACCTTAGTGAGTGGCCCGCGACCCAGGCCTCTATTTTCCGCTCCTCAGGTTGACCATCATACTTCCACATCTGTAGACCTGCCTCTAGCTGCTCCGGATGGTGTTGCAGTTGAGAACAGGTGCATGGTGTCTCCTATATGTGCAGTGAGAAGCATGCCTGTTGAAGTAGAGTTGCTGCCCTTTAAGCATGATAATCCCTGCTCGAGGATGGGTGAGGAGCATGCAGATCAAAACGGCTCTCTGAAGTGTGAAAAGCAGAAGCAGCAGCTCAAGGACAATGAGAAAGCTGTTTGCTGTAGAGCTGTGAAGGAGGTTATGCACGTTTTTCTTCGTGAGGGTCGGGTGACCAAGGAGCAATTCAAGGAGGTGACTAAGGCAGCAGTGGCTAGTTTGTACCTGAGGCTAATACAGGGTTTTGTGAGGCTCGAGGATGTGTGGGAGTCAGGCCAAAGGATAGGTGTCATGGTCAGAGAGACAGTGAAGGATGAGTTCAGGTGCAGATTGGCATTAAGGCATCTTGCTGAGTAGCATCATGATGTCTTAAAATGTTTTTCCATATCGAATGCTGGAGATGTTGAGAGCATTGTTACTTCAAAGCATCTTCCCTGTGCACAATGTACTTAATTTCAATAATTCCATATTTTTTGTCAGCTTGTTAACACTTTTTTTTAATGATTTTAGTCTTGGGGTACAAATATTTCAACTGTTTTGGAGGGGCAGGTTGTGCTCGAATTACAGGGTAGACGGACTGAGCTGCTCCATCTCAGTTATTGCATATCTTAGCTACGATCATGCTTATTAGCAAATAGTAATATATAAGAGAATAATTCTAAGTAGATTAGGATTCATGGTGGTGTTGAAAAACACCGGTTATTATGAATTGGGTAATAATGACCACCCCTGCTTAACCTCCAAAGCCGTACAGGGTCCTTCCCTGACGTTTCAAAGCGTAAACGACGTCAAGAGCTGTCACTGTCTTACGACGAGCATGCTCTGTGTAGGTCACAGCATCACGAATGACGTTCTCGAGGAAGACCTTGAGGACTCCTCGGGTTTCCTCATAAATGAGCCCACTGATGCGCTTGACACCACCTCGGCGTGCCAAACGGCGAATAGCAGGCTTTGTAATACCTTGGATATTATCACGCAAGACTTTTCTGTGGCGCTTAGCACCTCCCTTTCCAAGCCCCTTTCCTCCCTTTCCTCGTCCTGACATAATATTTAGAGTAAGTGGATGTGAAAAGATTAAAAGTTATTATTTAGTGTCTTTCTCAGGTCAAGCTGTCAACTTATAGATACTCTGATTCTGAACGACTTGCTGATCTGCCTGCAAATTCAAAAATGGATCAGCAGAATAGGGTGTATTACCGTACCGTTTTGAAGTGCTCAAATACTCCTACACGTTATTCTCTCAAGATAACTTAAGTAATCTTAAACACATATCATAATGGCAAGAACCAAGCAAACAGCTCGTAAGTCCACAGGTGGCAAGGCTCCCAGGAAACAGCTTGCCACTAAGGCCGCTCGCAAGAGTGCCCCAGCAACCGGAGGAGTGAAAAAGCCACACAGGTACCGCCCTGGTACTGTGGCTCTGCGTGAGATCCGAAAGTACCAGAAGTCAACAGAACTGTTAATTCGCAAGTTGCCTTTCCAACGTCTGGTCCGTGAGATTGCCCAAGATTTCAAGACTGATCTGCGTTTCCAGTCTTCAGCTGTCTTGGCTCTCCAAGAGGCTGCCGAAGCCTACCTGGTTGGCCTCTTCGAGGACACTAATCTGGCTGCTATCCATGCCAAACGTGTCACCATCATGCCAAAGGACATTCAGCTTGCAAGACGCATCCGCGGGGAGAGGGCTTGAACTCTTTCAAAAGCTCTCATTTGTGAAGTGCTCAAACCGGTGTTTTTAAACACCACCTCAAGATTAATCGCATGGTCATGTAATATTCATTTGTCAGTATATTTCTTCAGTAATCAGGTTACAGCTATTAAGCATTCCACGACTTTAATACATCCAGGAAGACTTCAGAACCTTGGTATCTTGTGCGTAAACGTAGGTGTCTTACATCATATGTAGTTAAGCCTCCATCTAAAAATTAACCTTCAAAGTTGTACTCAGCTTTCCACTAGAAACATTTCTTTAGACAAACATTATGTAATATACAATGTCCTCTCCTCTGCAAATGAACTGTAACTGTTGCTAATGATTTAATCATGTTAAAAAACTTATGAACATCTTTCATAGGACCATGCAGGATATATAGACGCTAGTCTATCAATCAGGACCTTGAAAGTGAGAGCTACAAAATTCTGTTCAGTCAACGCTTGCAAATAAATCAGCATTGACTCGATTGCTCTTCACTACCTCATCCTGGTTCTCTTCTACTCCCTCATATTCCTACCTCAGCCTCAGCTCTTTGCAGAGCTTTCAACACCTCACTCATGGCTGCTCCATGCTTAACAGCAGGAATGCCAAGGTCCTCACAGATCTTCTGGACTCGAGAAGGAAGGGCCTCCAATGGCAGCAGCCCCTCTGTTACCTCATTCCCATAAAGCTCCCCCTCTAGTTTGATAACCGACTGACGCACTGCCTTGAGAACAGGATCCACCTCGGGCTTCCCTGCAGGTTTTGAAGAGGAGGCTTTGGAGGAGGAGGCAGAGTTTACCCCTGCGGCAGTCGCATTGGCTACATCTTTATGACCACTCTGCCCTACTGGTGACAGGTAGTATGCCATGGCCCTAGGAGAGGAGGAAGAGACGATGTGCTGAGTTTTTCTCCTGTCAGGTGTTCCCAAAGAAATCTTTGCAGCATGTATTGCCGAGGCAGTGGCTACATGTTCCGCTAGCATGAGGATAAATATGCTGAAAGTAGCGATGGATACGCCTAAGGCAATATGGCCATGTATAAGCAAGTGACGGACTGCCCACAACATGGGAAGGACAAGAATCCATGACAAAGACGCTACTGTGGGGGAGACTTTCACAAAGCATCTGGCCAATAAAGCAGCAAGATCGTCAAGGAGGTCCAGGCTAGGGCAAAAGAGAACAAAAAGTGAGGTCAGGCCTTTTGGTTTGTCCATGACCTCCTCCACTGCTGCTTGCTCCCTCTGTCTGATTGCTTGTGTTTGCACGAGCTCAAGGTAGTACTTTAGGACCACTTGCTTGCAATGCTCAAGGCCGCTTTTGTATGGCTTGATGCAAGCAAAGCTAGGTTTCGAGGAGGAAGCTACTTGTGATGTATTGATGCTCTGTGTATTGAATTTTGTTCCCCTTTCTGCCTCTATAAACTCCTTGCTGAGAAAATGTTTAGAGAGCGAACTGCTTTCTTCTCTCACCTGCGACATGAATTGATGGCAATTATTATTTTTAGTGACGAGGATATTCTAGGTGATGGTTACCGTACCAAATATTGATTTGACAAGGATGCAGCTTTCAAATACGAGATGTCCTGAAAGTGAGGTCCAGATGATACCCAAGCGGCAATAATGGGGTTAGGCTGATCTTCGGACTTGTGCACCGTGTTGATCACGTCATGACGCATTCAGTGAAGACCGTCATGGGCTCCATAATCAGCGCCTCTGATTTTTTAACGGAGATGGCGAAGGAATAAAAGGATGCTCTGAAACCATGTCACATATGTACAAAGGCATCAGCAGCTAAATTAGGTAAGTAAAGAAATGGGGTGTGCACAGGGCACACATAAAGCTACACATGCACAACTGTCTCAAATCTTGCAAATTCGTGGAATCTTGTACATGACCTTTTTGACATCACATTCATAGTATTCATATTTGAAAAATAAAAGGTCTATGGCTGTGTGGCCTGAGATTTGCCTTTGGATTCTTAAGAGGCTTTGAAGCCATGATGATATAGAAGATCTTAGGTACAATGTAAAATGACAGCGGAAAATGTCTATATGTGCAAAGCTACACAGGTCTTGCTTAATCAATGAATACCAAAGTTGATACAGCCCAGCTGAAGAACGTACTGCAAGGGTGTTGCATCATAACAGCATATACTCCTGCATGGATAGTTTAACGCAGCAGCTCAGCTTCTGAAGGTATGGAACTTAATGAGTTTGCGTAATGCTATGTGTTTGATTAATCGAGTTTGTTTGCTAGATACCAGAAATGTGATTACTCAGCAATTTAATTGACTGTAGTCCAATTACAGATGTAAGCACCGAGTGCTTGTCAAGATAATGCAGATGCAGCTTTCTCTGTATGTGCGTGCGCAAATACCTACACTTTATTTACTTGGAGTCCCAAACTTTCCTTGTAATGTATCCCTGCCTTGCTGGCAATGTTTTAATTCAATCTGAGACTTGTGTAAGGTTATCCATGTAAACGGAAACCCTATTTTGCGACTCTTATGTTCATGCATCAAGCATATCTTTCAATGATCGGTCCATGTCATGAGATCTCTCCATAACAACAGAGTTCTCACACGAAAGTAGCTCAAGTAAGGAATCTGCAATCCACAATTCATTGTAAAAAGTCACAGTTGACTACAACTGGCTGCATGATAGTTGCCTGGTCATTACTACGTTGAGACAGCTTGTGGCATGCTGGTCAAGCAACCCTGCTGTATAGGAAATCCAATGAATTAGATTCCCAGCTTGGTGCGCCTCCAGTGACGTCTCTTAGCATTGTACCTGAACAAAAGAGTTACGCCCATTAGAGATAGGTTCCTTTCAGGGAGGTGTGGCACGAGCACACTCACCTAATCTTGTTATCGGTCCTGCAAAAAATCGGTTGGAAAAATTTTAGAAATTAGAAAATGTGCTTGGATCAGCGAAGCATGTAAAGAATTGTTGCATCGACTCACTTGAAACGAATCCAATGCTGTAAGGAAGACACGCGTTCAGTTGGAGAGGGAAGTGGCAAATAGTAAGTGGTATAGATTATGAAAAAACGATGTTCAAGTTCATCTAAAAAAACCATTGCGCACCGGAATAGGCCTGTTCTGCTTGGCTTTCTTGGCCTATCATCGCAAAAGGATGTAAGAGATTAGAATACTAGCAAACATTTCATACAGAATGAGCGCATTCTTCTGCCATGGAACTTTGTGCTTACCAAAAGGCGCTTAGTGCGAAAAGTCTTGAAGGATGGCATTTAAGCTTTCCTTATATCTAGAGGAAGAGAGATTTCATGCTGTGAGTGAGCACTTAATTCACAGGGTTCAGGGTCTGAAGAGGCGGCCATCTCATTCTGTAACGAGTCGCAGTAATCTTTACAAACAACCAGGTATGTTGCGGTACTTGAAACTCGATCTAGATTAAATATTGAACGTGTGCGGAAAACGTTCTCTGCCTGTCACTGTCTAATACCAGCACCAGCTCTTTTCACCAGCTCTCTTCATATCAAAAATCGCCTGATCTCACTGGTGCCCGCTCCTATTTCATACAATTTGGCATCACGAAGGAGACGTCCTGTCGAGTACTCACTAATGTATCCATTCCCACCCAGCAGCTACACAATGAATGCAATTTCAAGTCACCTCACAGCAATCACTCTCAACTCTTACATTCAAACAGAAAGGCACAAGGTACCTGTTTACCTGAATGGCATCTAAGGCCGTTTGCGTTGCACTTTCAGCAGCAAGTAGTATCACTGATGCACAATTCATCCTCAAGCTGGGACCAGTAACACCAGCATCAGCATCTGCTGCAACCTGATGAGGTGCCAATACATGGTACTGATGATGCTTGAAACATCCCGGCTATGATGCTTGATCTAAGCATCTCATCCTATTGCATCAGACCTTCAGGTATTAACATGTTAACAGCCTTCATAAGCAATGGTGCTGCAATGAGTATAGCAGTGTACATGATGAGATCACACCTTGTACATGATGAGATCACACCTTGTACATGATGAGATCACACCTTGTACATGTAACATCTGCTGGACTGAAGCCGGGTGTACATGATGAGATCACACCTTGTACATGTAACATCTGCTGGACTGGAGCCGGGTGTACATGATGAGATCACACCTTGTACATGTAACATCTGCTGGACTGGAGCCGGGTGTACATGATGAGATCACACCTTGTACATGTAACATCTGCTGGACTGAAGCCGGGTGTACATGATGAGATCACACCTTGTACATGTAACATCTGCTGGACTGGAGCCGGGTGTACATGATGAGATCACACCTTGTACATGTAACATCTGCTGGACTGGAGCCGGGTGTACATGATGAGATCACACCTTGTACATGTAACATCTGCTGGACTGGAGCCGGGTGTACATGATGAGATCACACCTTGTACATGTAACATCTGCTGGACTGGAGCCGGGTGTACATGATGAGGTCACACCTTGTACATGTAACATCTGCTGGACTGAAGCCGGGTGTACATGATGAGATCACACCTTGTACATGAAACATCTGCTGGACTGAAGCCGGGTGTACATGATGAGATCACACCTTGTACATGAAACATCTGCTGGACTGAAGCCGGGTGTACATGATGAGATCACACCTTGTACATGAAACATCTGCTGGACTGAAGCCGGGTGTACATGTCAGCAAGTTTCCCTTGGACGAGCTGACCAATTGTAGAAAACAATGATTGAATGATGAGTCCTGAACTCTTGCAGGAATTACTTTTTCTACGCAAATAATTAGGGTACAAAATCAGAGTCACAGACATGTCTCCCAAACCTGGAAATCTCCTACAGCCCTCCCAAACTGCTTTCTTTGTGCAGTGTACGGCAACGCAACATCCATACATGCCTGCATCAACCCCACTGGACCTGAGGCAAGGGAGTGCATGGGACGGACTCCCTTCAGGTATAAAGTGAGGATTCCAGAATGGACCCATACACATAATCAGAGAAGCCCTGTACAGGGCCCTCTCAGTACACATAATCAGAGAAGCCCTGAACAGGACCCGCCTCTCAGTACACATAATCAGAGAAGCCCTGAACAGGACCCGCCTCTCAGTACACATAATCAGAGAAGCCCTGAACAGGGCCCTCTCAGTACACATAACCAGAGAAGCCCTGAACAGGGCCCTCTCAGTACACATAATCAGAGAAGCCCTGAACATGACCCTCTCAGTTCACATAATCAGAGAAGCCCTGAACAGGACCCTCTCAGTACACATACTTCAACATGTTATTGAACTTCAGACAGTGCAACGGCCTCATCCAGCTGCTCACCAGCTGCCAACACCAGACGCTCATAATCTAGCCCGCTCATCATGACTCGCACTCCATCGTTCACCTTGCCCAGAACATTCTCTGCAGGGACCTGGACAATCATCAGAAGGGTCACTGAGCACACACGGCAGCTGCTGTATGCTTTCATCCAGACAGCTGGGCCATTATATGCGGTTGCAGCACAAAGTTGAAGCATGCTCTCATCTCAGAAATTGATGCACAGTATACTCACTAACCTCGCAATTCTCGAATATCAATTCACATGTGTCACTTCCGCGCCTGCATACGAAGCACTAGAAAATTCACACCACCAACAACAGTATTAGTATTAGTATTAGTATTAGTATTAGTAGTATTAGTATAAGTATTAGTAGTATTAGTAGTAGTATTAGTATTAGTATTAGTATTAGTAGTATTAGTATTAGTAGTATTAGTATTAGTATTAGTATTAGTAGTAGTAGTAGTAGTATTAGTAGTAGTATTAGTAGTAGTAGTAGTAGTAGTAGTAGTACAGCACATTTGGGTGCCAAAATCAGCACCAGCCCTGCAAGTCATGATCATGATGAGAAACAGGAGGTTCAAGTGTAAATTCAGCTAGGTTTCACCATGAAGTCATGTTTAACACTGCAGGCTACAAGTGGTTGCACCATAACTGCTTCAGGCTTCCCATCTTGACATGTATGTACAGACAGGCACAAAAAGCAGCAGCAGTAATGCCTATCTAGTAATACTTCCAAACCCACATTCCTAGCTTATCCAACTTCTGTGCGGTGCTGAACCCAGGCATCCCCTTCTCGATGATGAAGGCAGTGATGCCTTTGTCCTCCAGCTGCGGATCCGTTTTAGCATACACAATTAATGTGCTGGCCTGTCCCAAGGACGTATGCATGCATTGCAGGGTAAAAGTCTGCTTAGGCACGAGAGTTTATTGGACCAGCTTGCCACTAAAAACGATAAGCAACAAAGAGTAAAGCAACAAAGAAGGTTCATGAAATCCCTCTTAACCTCCTTTTGCCTACAGGTATAGTCACTGCACAACCACTGTGCAGCCCAAATCATATTTGTGCTCATGAAATTCATCTGCAATAAGGCCCCGGCAGAACCACGTCCTGTGATCAGAATGCTTGGTCCCACCTTAGGCCCGTTGGTTATCCAGAACTTGTTGCCATTCAAGACGTAATGGTCTCCTTTCCGTTCAGCCCTCATCTTCATGCTGCAAACATCAGACCCAGAGCCTGGCTCACTCATGGCAAGTGCTCCAATATGTTGACCTGTTATCAAATCATAGAACTAGGCTTTCAGGAGGCCGCTGAACCTACTGAATTTACCTAGATAAATAATAACTACCTAATATGATAAACCCTAAACCCTAGATAGCCTTGGGATCATTAACGACTCCACAGGTGTAAAACCAGTAGAAAATCACCCCTGAATGTGATTAGACTTATCAATCATGTATAAAATTCTATCAAAGCATGTGCAGGCTAAATCATAGCACCTGAGATGAGCTTTGGCAAGTACTTTTCTTTCTGTTTCTCATTTGCATTGCGGACCAGTTGGTTGACGCAGAGATTGCTGTGAGCACCATAGGAAAGCCCAACAGAACCACTTGCACGACTGATCTCCTAAGAATTCATCCAATTAATAAGGAGGTGCTCGAGATACTCATAAAGAAAGATTCACTTATGCAACACAAGCTCATCAAGCAAGAAAACGTTTCAGAAGAAGATGCACAATGATTCTGTTCTGTAGTGATAATTGGCAGAATTATAGTAAATAGAAAGTTAATACAGAGTGACGACACTCGTTTCAGATTTGAAATGAGTTTCATTATTGATATATCATATTTAGGGAACTTAGGACCATGATTCTTGACAGATGAATTAGGTCCTGCTAAAATGAAAAATTTCATTATTTCTGCAGTTGTTTGTCACATCCCAAATGCTAGCGGCAGAATTCATGTATAACATTATGAAGCAGCGGAGAATGCAGCAGCTGGCTCTCATTACATGAAGGCGCTAAATGAGGGCGCTAACACATCACAAAGGCCCTGCTATGGTGATACATCAATTGTACCTCCATAGCAATACAGTGCTCCTTATAGCCCCCGGCCAGCCCACCATACTCTAGAGGTGCAGTCACTCCTGATGATGATGATGAGAGGATACTTTTGGAACAAGTAATCTTATAATAGTGTATATTAAAGAATAACGTAGGAGATGTTCATTGCAATGAGGCAATAATAGTAGACAGAACAATCACACATCATCATCATGGCACACGACTGCTGGAATAAACCTGTGATGAACACTACTGAAGCATCATCATGATGTACTCCACTGCTTTGAACATCATGTCATGCACCCAAGTGTAGTAGTATGAACTAGTATATAACTCTAGACTGTTATGGGGTCTGCTATTTGCCTCAAAAATCTAATAATCAAATTTGAGCCTGCTCCTCTTTACCTGTTCCGCAAAAAGTAGAGCACCTTTGCTGAATATTTTGACTTACTGGCAATAATACTGTTATGTCTCAAAAACATCACAATGCAGTTGAAAACAAGTCTAGTATATACATGTGCTACATGTGCCTTAGACAGCCTTTGACATAAGAGGATTGATGAAACATTCATTTGGAAGCACCTAGTAATCCGAAGCTTCCCATTTCCACCCAAAGGTCCCGGGATGCTGGGAACATGTTGGTCTTATCAATCTCTTCAGCATGAGGCGCAATCACCTAGGAAATAAGTTGATGCTTTGTTTCTATCATTTGACTAGGTGGGAGTGGTAGGCATGATAGCAGTCGACAGCCAGCAGCTGACCATAGGTCATAATAAGGTCAAGTACCTTGTTTACCTCATTAGTTTTCAATGACAACTTTAAGGGGCAAACTTGAGGCAAATAAATAAAGCATAAAATATAGATGCAAAAGGTACTGAACCAAGTTTGCCCCTAACTCAAAGATGAGTAAACTGTACACTGAAAAATTGTAGATTGCTTTATTTTGAACATTCATCAAACATTGTGCGCTATTATTAACGGTGCAGCTTTTGCGCAAATGCAATACCTAACTGTGTAGCTCAGATAAAAGTAGCAAAATATGCAATCTGCCCGGGATACAAACAAGAGTCTCATCTTATCTGACTCTTTGCTGTCACACGGCTAGTACAGCAAATGCTGGCACATGACTAACCTTCTCAGCAAATTCTCGAACGCTCTCTCTAAATTCTTCTGTACCATTTGGCTCAGCAGTCCTTCCGGAGGAAAATCTACTAAGGCACAACCAGCTGACACGGAGACATCCGGGCAATCCTTGAAATGTATTCAGCGCTGTCAGATTTCTTATCATATTGAACGAATTTATCGTAACGCTGACTGTCAGTGGCGACGTCGTTGCATGTGCTGACAACCCTAATGACGTGGTTGTCTACGTCGATTTCACACTAACATCACTCTCATAAATCGAATGTTCTAACATGGATCATGATGGTCAAGCTACGCTTCGGCGTTCTATTATTATTATTATTATGTTGTGTGTTAGCATTGTATATCCTGGTGTAAGCATGAGGATTTTACAGCGTCCTTGTAAGGACGAAAGAAAACCAATAATCATGTTTAGTCACTATCCCCATCATCACCAGGCTTTCGTTTTCCTGTCACTGCGCCCGAAGCCTTCGTTTTGGTAGAGTTTTTCTTTGCATCCGCCGGCTCTACGTCACAGAAAACAAATTTAGATGATGCAGTTGGCTTGAATCCTCCCTTGCTTCCATCGGATGCTTGATCTGCGTGGCCACCGACAAGAGCAGGAAGAGACCCTGCAGAAGAAGATGATGCTGACTCAGAAACAGCAGCTGGGTCCATTGGTCTCCACAAGAAGAGTGACCTGAAGAAAGCAGTGAAGCAGTCGTAGTTAAATAAAGTGATGCCCCATGGCACCCTGCTAGTCATAAATAACTGCTACTCTTCCACCAGGTCACTCCCCTCAATGATTGAGAACGTGATACAACAGAATTTCCTTATCGTGGCATTTGCAAGGAAATAGCAAAGTAAATGGCAAAATGTACCTTGAGGAGCCAGTAATGATGACCTCTCTTGTTGGATGCAACTAGAGAAATAGCAAAGTAAATGGCACAATGTACCTTGACTAGGAGCCAGTAATGATGACCTCTCTTGCTGGATGCAACTAGAGAAATAGCAAAGTAAATGGCACAATGTACCTTGAGGAGCCAGTAATGATGACCTCTCTTGTTGGATGCATCTTGTTGACAGGAGAGATAGTGGTCAAGTTGGTATCCACCAGCTCCTGTCAATAATAGTGAATGAGTGCAGTTTGAAACAACAGTCCACTGAAGCGGCCCTCCTTAGTAACCTTTCAGGTAGATTGCAAGTCCAATCTACCAGTTTGAAATTTTAAAAGCAATGCTACATAATGCAGTCTGCCACTTTCAATTTTTTGAAAGTGGCAGAAAGATATCTCTTTTGAGAGTTACGCACAGAGCTCACAGTATCATCCCACCTG
>BEGY01000102.1:177012-192450 GCA_002335675.1 Chlamydomonas eustigma | reverse complement strand
GTCTCATGTAGCTGTCATATCATGTAGCTGTCTAGCTGTGTATCAACCTACCGTCTCATGTAGCTGTCATATCATGTAGCTGTCTAGCTGTGTATCAACTCACCGTCTCATGTAGCTGTCTAGCTGTGTATCAACTCACCATCTCATGTAGCTGTCTAGCTGTGTATCAACTCACCGTCTCATGTAGCTGCAATGTCATGTCAGCATCCTTAGCCCTCCACTTGATACTCTCACGTATGATGTAAGTGGTAGCAGGTGTGGGCTTCCCCTTGGCACCAGGAACCTGTTATTTGTTGGAAAGTACAGCAAAATGGTGTGAATAATGAGGGACAGGGCTATGCGGGGCTCTGAGCTGGCAGCGGGTATCAACTTATGAAAAACAAAAAACGGCGTTGTGAGTAAATGTGAGAGCCTGAGTTCAAACAGGGCTGCTAGGATGATGGCTCTCAATTAACTCTAACTCAGATTCTAAAACAAGAACAAACCCTCCACAATGATGTACCTGCATTCCTCTTAGAGGCAGCACCAGTGCTGCCAATTGCAGGAACCTCTTTTCCTCCTGATCCATCACGATGCCTAGGGCAGACGCGACTGCGGCTGCAGCTTCCATGCAGTCTCCACAAGCACACCCAAATGTCATGGAGGAGCTGCTGCTGCTGCTGCTGGCAGGGACTGTTAACTGATTCACCTGTTCTGGCGGCAGAGCAAAGACACTCAGGAAGAGGCCGAGTTGATCCAACAGGCGCACAGCAGCAACAGGAGCTGGACCTGAGGGTTGATGAGTTGAGCAACAGGTAGCAGTACGGTCAGCTTGTTATGAGATAAGTATGAAGTGGGGACAGGCAGCTGATGTTCTAAGCAAGAAGTGTGGCTAGGCAGATGTTGCATTTAGTTAAAGTGTGGCCAGGCACATGACAATTCATACGACATAACTGACCATTGAACATGCCCTCAAGCTCCGTTCCTATGCGCTCCTTACTGATCTTCTGCCCCAGTGCCTCTTTCACCTGCAGGCAAGTCGTCAAATGCATGAAATGGTATTTTTTTCTCTTGTAAAAACAAATTCAGACATATGCATCATAGTAAAGCCACTTGTGCCTACTACTGAGTTTGTGTGTTCTCAAAATGGAGCTACCTGACTAACTGATTACCTTCTCACTGGAGGCTGCCTCCTCCAGGGACATTTCCTGCTCAATAAAAGAGGTACCTGACTAACTGATTACCTTCTCACTGGAGGCTGCCTCCTCCAGGGACATTTCCTGCTCAATAAAAGAGCTACCTGACTAACTGATTACCTTCTCATTGGAGCAGGCTGTCTCCTCCATATAATTTCCTGCTAAATAAAAGAGGTACCTGACTAACTGACTACCTTCTCACTGGAGGCTGCCTCCTCCAGAGACATTTCCAGCTCAAAGCCAAACCGGGTGGCGAAGCGTACAGCTCGCATCACTCTCAGGGGATCTACAAGACCATTGGTCCAACAAACTCTTATGGTTACTAACAGTTGTAGTACCCACAACATACTACTATACCACGCTATATGTAATCATACCCACGACATACTACAATATCATGCTATATGTAATCATATCCACGACATACTACAATATCATGCTATATGTAATCATATCCACGACATACTACAATATCATGCTATATGTAATCATATCCACGACATACTACTATGCCATGATATATGTAATCATACCCACGACATACTACAATATCATGATATATGTAATCATACCCACGACATACTACAATATCATGCTATATGAAAACATACCCACGACATACTACAATATCATGCTATATGTTATCATACCCACGACATACTACAATATCCTGCTATATGTAAACATGTAAATAACTACGTAACTACTTCTTCTAGAAGTCATGACCATTCAGTAGATGACTGTATATAATAGGGAGCTCCAATACATCATTCCAGCAATCTGAAAAGGATTGCTGTCAAAGTTTGACAGCTTCAGTATTTTCAACTCATGTGGTGTGCATTTTAGAGGACAATAGGCTTACCATCTAGGAATGTCTCTCAAAAGGTGAGAGAGGTGTCCTGAGGATACAATCTTTAAGATCTGATCTACCACGCCCTGTGTTCTTACCATCTAGGAATGTCTCCAAGGGCGCGAGAGGTGTCCTGAGGATACCATCTTTAAGATCTGATCTACCGCGCCCTGTGAGATCCTGCACTGAAAAAAGTTCAAAGAGCAATCTGCCAAACTTCCTGAACATCCCTAAGGAACTACACTTGGTAAGGTACACAAACTATAATTATGGAGCTAACAGCTACAGTTTGACGCACCTCTACTTCATTAGTGTTGATGTTGTAGAACATGGAGTTGATGGTAAAGTCTCTCCTAAGAGCATCTTGAACCGGTGTACCAAATCTGAAGACAGCGAAATGGTCAATCAGGTGGGTAATGACTATGGGGTGTAGTTGATCATCAGGTGGGAACGACACGGGGTTGTTGATCAGGTGGGTAACGAAAATGAGGTGTTGATCGTCAGGTGGGAACGACACGGGGTTGTTGATCAAGTGGGTAACGAGAATGAGGTGTTGATCGTCAGGTGGGAACGACACTGGGCGGGTGTAGATCAGGTGGGTAATGACAATGAGGTGTTGATCGTCAGGTGGGAACGACACGGGGTTGTTGATCAGGTGGGTAACGAAAATGAGGTGTTGATCGTCAGGTGGGAACGACACTGGGCGGGTGTAGATCAGGTGGGTAATGACAATGAGGTGTTGATCGTCAGGTGGGAACGACACTGGGGTGTATATCAGGTGGAAAATGACAATGGGTGTACATCAAGTGGGAAATCACCCCTACATTATGTTGAGACTCTCGACCCCAGATTCCTAGATTGCTACTGGTAGCGTCAGGGCACCCACAGGACACAACAATCACGGAACCTTGTCATACATCAGAGTAGCAGGGATGATGTTATAAATGATGATGGTAGCGAGGGGGATAATACTCACTGACTACTTACTGCATGGTGGGGATTCGGCTGTCTGAGGCATATGTTTCAGAGCGAAGGTTGACCAGGTCAATCCACAGGTCATTGATCTTCATACGAGCTGTCTCTAAATGCTTGGATTGATCAGGGTTTGATTGAATCACAGCCGCGTTGCGACTTTCTTTACCCTGCACATCATGCAGGAGGTAAGTCATTAGTGGGTAGCAAGTGTCATTCCGGAAATCATAAGTAAGGTGACTTAGTGCCCCAAAGAACATGATAACAAAATAAAGGTATAGTGTACCAGTACATCATGCAAAAATGTGCACACATTACATGTTAGGTGACACGCTATCAACAGTTGTTCACTTGATGAGTATTACCTATCAATAATAACCGAACTTGATGATCAAAGTTCAAAATTCATAGAAGGTATTTTTATCACCTGAGACTTCAAGAATTGGTTGACCAACTCAGCAAAATCCTTTCCCAGCATATTATCCACAGCAACATCTATGTCCTTCGATTCCCTTCCTAACAACTTGTCTCTCACCCACCCCCCAGCACAGCGCAGCACTGTACCGCTGTTTGCATGCTCAGCTGCTGCCCGGAGTGTGTTGAGGAGCTCTAACTCCTCTTGGGTGAGAGCGATCGTGTCTAACACAACATGCTGTCTCGAGCTATGAGTAGTTTGCATGGCCGATCCAGAGTCTATAGATCGATAAGTTTCGTTACCTACGCTAGTGGGAGAAGACCTAAAGGCAGCTACGTTGGTGGCTTCAGCGCCGTTGAAAAGTTCGATAGAGTACGTATTGTTTGAGAGCTGGTTACGAGCAGGAGACCTGGCCACAGGTCTTGCCTTAATGATTGATAAGTATCGTGTTGCAGTGGTCCTTGAATGGAATGAGAGATTGAAGTAAGATATCATGACAGTGAAGTCATTCGGGTGAAAGAAAGAATCTGCTCAATGACATGAGCTTTGAAGGATAATGTGTCAACGTCATTCCGATTGCGAAAAAGCTTGTTCTGTTAGGGTCTTCATTGAACCTGCAAGTAACGTGTAACGCAGAGAGGTCAGAGATCAAAACTTTCTTTCAGCATACTTTGTGCCGATTCAAGTTCATTTAATGAATGCTCATCACTTTCAAAAAAATCCTTTAAAATAATTAACACATTTTCTAATGGATTCTTCTATAGCATCTAAAATTTATCATAACATTCAAAACTATTTTGAAATTCTCTTGAGACATAAATTGGTGAAGCAGGTGCACCTTCAAGACAAAAGGGATGCATTTTTTCTCTGCCTGTAACATAGCATACATTTTGTGTTAGATGCACTGGAAAGTTCAACTTCTAGAAGCTTTGGGAAGTTCTGTGGAAACCCTGATCAAGCAATAATCATTGAATGAGGACTAAAGCCCTAAGGACTAAATTAAATTTGGGGGGCTTTAGTAGCAATCTTCATGAACATCAAAACGCATGTTAGTCAGCAGACTTCATGCCAGCCTTCTCTACACCGCAGAACTGCTCAGTCTTGATCAATTCAGCCTTCATCACTGCCTTCCATTTCTCATACCTCTGCCCCCACTCCTCCAACAGCACTCCTGATTTACTTCCTCCCATGAACCCTAAATAATCTCTCACATGGCTATCCGCTTGTCCAAGTGCATCATCGATCTCAGTTTCTCCTGAGTCAAGTAACCAAGCCTTCAGCTGCTCCACGTGCTGTTCAAAGGTCAGGGCTTCTGATGCAATCCACCGTGAGAATGTTCCGGCTGCTACAACTTCTGGGATGTTCTCTGTCACTAATTCGACCTTAACGGGTTTCGAAAGGATACCAGCACATTCAAGGTTCAGAATTGATTTTGACATAGGAAGAGATAGCAATACACTATTCATGTTTAAGAAACACTGACGCTTTATGTAGTGAACAGCATCATGATCTCAATGCTCCAAGACAGTCATTTTCACACTTTCAGTATTGCAGCTGGGCTCACAGCTGAGCAACGTACGTTGTACAACACATGTGTGCGAAACTGTGCAACCATCTATTAAATGGTCTAAGGATGCTGTTACTGCTGGCATTCTAGATCTGCAACCATCTATTAGGTCTAAGGTTGCTGTTACTTCTGAAAATCTAGATCTGCAACCTGTCATGTTGCAATGTGCTTCATCAGGCATACCTCCCATACATTAGTTCGTAGTAACACAATGTAACCGTAGTCTGCACCAAACGGATTCTCGCCAATGACCAGTCTGGCTGGCACTTTATCCTGATTCTGTAAGAAAATCTCATGAACATCCACATACACTGTCCACAAGGTAACGGGTAGCAGGGTAACAAAGGGGGAGAAGCTCAAGCTGCCGAACTGGGGGAGCCCAAAGCCACAGGAAGCAGACAGGATATCAATAATTTCTTCAGGGATGTGCAGAGATTCCCCCACGAGCCTCAAGGAAGCTTCTTGAATCTCTGCATGTGTTACCCCTGGCCTGATGAAAATTGGGGCTAAAGGCCCCAACCCTGAAGACAATAATTCCCATAGAGGATGGCGCTTCATGCGTCATAGAGTGCACATATCGATACTTTTTAAAGAACCCACCTACACTTATTTTAAAAATCTACCAGATTGCATGTGTTTGGTTTCGGTGCAAGTCTTTCTTGTCATGAGAAGACAGGCATGTGCATGACTTCAGTATTAAACAAGCTTTTATCTAATATGTTTTATCCACGCAGTTTGTCTTCGTAACTTCTTCTGGGAAATAACAGCCTGGTGTAACTTCTGTCTACTTTTGTCTACTCAGCTCTTTTGATTTGTATTTGAGCTGTTAAATTCATGATGCGCACTGTTAGTAATCAGCTACTCTGGAATCTTCTACTCAAGAGGGCCAGTCGAAACGGTGAGGTTGTCGTTTCACAGTCAGAAGTGCGCAGGTTAAAAAATACATGTTATATTCATACCTTTATAATCTGTATCGTGTTATTGCTCAAACTGTCGTGAATTTAATAAACTGACAGAAGGAACGTACTTGTGAGCAGGTAACGTTCTGTCGATGGTCTCCATTCTTGTCATTGCCGCATGTCATGTCACTAAATTAACTCTGTTTTCTACATCCCGCTGCTCGTTCCAATCGCAGCAGAAACGATAATGGCAAATACCTGCTTGGCGGGGTCTCAACTACTGGGCCCTGCTGCCTTCAATTTCCACTCTCTTCACACAGCCTTGTCTCCCATCACCTCAAGGTCCCTAAATTACGGTGTCTCAACATTCAGAGCAAATGGCTCCAGCATACTACCTGCTACAGGAGCAATATCAACTGCAGCTGCTGACTGCATTCATGGCTACAAGGATTCTGCTGCCAACGCAACTGCTTCTGCCAAATCAGCTAAAGCAGGACTTAACCTGGCAGGCATGTACGCTGCTGCTGCTNCTGCTGCTGCGTTTGCAACACTCTGGACTGCCTGGGGACCGTCGCCACCTCTTGTCACTGCCCTGGCTGAAGAAGCTCATCGACCCAGCAATACCTCTCCACCACACTACAGCATGGATGATCATGCAGCTGCAGCAGGCAGCATGGATGAGAAACAGAAAGTGGCGCAGGTCTGTAATTGATTCAGTAATACATCTGCTCTGCAACAGATAAGAAGTAGCCATTTCAGCCAGCAGACGCATATACTGCTGGAGGCATGAGGGTACATTGACATCACTCTAGTCATTGGTCAGACTGTATTGCTGGGTACATTGACATCACTCTAGTCATTGGTCAGACTGTATTGCTGGGTACATTGACATCACTCTAGTCATTGGTCAGACTGTATTGCTGGGTACATTGACATCACTCTAGTCATCTGTCATCTGTTATTGCAGGGCATATTGACGTCCCTATGGCAGGAGCTTCAGGACGATGTGGACAGAGCTCGCGCCCAGAGCTCATCAACAGCCAGTGGAGCTATTAGCAGTACAGCTGGTAGCAGTATAAGCAGTAGCCTGCTGACTCAGCCTGTGGTGTCTGTTGTTCCTGGGGGTACAGGCTTGCAGCTAACAGTCACCTTGCCCAGGTAGCAGTCTTGTTATTATGGCTAAGGAGTACTGAACTTATATTCAATAAAGTACTGCCGGCTGGATGTCATGTGTAATGAAGATTCAACACGCTCTTATGCAAGAATGTCAACGCTTTCTTTGTATGCATCCCAGATCATTTGATGCCTGCTGCTACTTTAGACTGATTCTTATTGAGGGCTTTTTGTGCATTCCAGATCATTTGATACCTGCTACTTTAGACTGATTCTTATTGAGGGCTTTTTGTACATCCAGATCATTTGATGCCTGCTGCTTGAGACTGGTTTTTATTCAGAGCTTTGTATGCGTCCCAGACCATTTGATGCCTGCTGCTTGATACTGATTTTTATGTCTCCTTACCTTGGCTGCGGTCATCGTTGAGACACATCAGTTCTTTTNACTGCTGCTGCGTTTGCAACACTCTGGACTGCCTGGGGACTGTCGCCACCTCTTGTCACTGCCCTGGCTGAAGAAGCTCATCGACCCAGCAATACCTCTCCACCACACTACAGCATGGATGATCATGCAGCTGCAGCAGGCAGCATGGATGAGAAACAGAAAGTGGCGCAGGTCTGTAATTGATTCAGTAATGTATCTGCTCTGTAACAGATAAGAAGTAGCCATTTCAGCCTGCAGACGCATATACTGCTGGAGGCACAAGGGTGCATTGACATCACTCTAGTCATCTGTCATCTGTTATTGCAGGGCATATTGACGTCCTTGTGGCAGGAGCTTCAGGACGATGTGGACAGAGCTCGCGCCCAGAGCTCATCAACAGCCAGTGGAGCTATTAGCAGTACAGCTGGTAGCAGTAGCCTGCTGACTCAGCCTGTGGTGTCTGTTGTTCCTGGGGGTACAGGCTTGCAGCTAACAGTCACCTTGCCCAGGTAGCAGTCTTGTTATTATGGCCAAGGAGTACTGAACTTATATTCAATTAAGTACTGCCGGCTGGATGTCATGTGTAATGAAGATTCAACACCCTCTTATGCAAGAATGTCAACGTTTTCTTTGTATGCATCCCAGATCATTTGATGCCTGCTGCTACTTTAGACTGATTCTTATTCAGGGCTTTTTGTGCATTCCAGATCATTTGATACCTGCTACTTTAGACTGATTCTTATTGAGGGCTTTTTGTACATCCAGATCATTTGATGCCTTGACAGTTCTTTGCATGACTCGTGTTTGACACTTGGTTTAAATGTCATTCTCGTGGTTATCATGCAGCGATTCAAACTGGCCAGCTGTGCGATCAGCAATCGCTCAGCTTGGTGCAAAAGCTGCTTACAAACAAACCAAGGTTAGTGTAAGTTGTAAGTTGTGTTTTTAAAGGGATGCACCTTCATTGATTTGCAATGCCTGGCATTCCTCCTCCTCAGAGTTCAACAGACAGCAGTGGGGGAACAACCTTCACACTAGAAGCTTCCGGAAACTCCAAAGGCAGCGGAACCCTCTCAGCTAGTCTGAGCATACCCCCTACTGACGATGCTGCGTCTCCTGCGCTATTGGTTATCACTAAGCAGGGCGGTCATAAATCATCAGGGTTGAATACAGTAGGGTTTACAGTGGAGGAGCTGCAAGGCATTGAAGCAGTAGCTAGGGCGTCCTACCTAGGTTCCCAAAACAAGGAAGCTGGCATTGAAAAATCTAGCAGGTGAGAAGACATAGAGGTTATTTGAAGTCGTGCCCAGCGCCTAGAATGTTATCTCCACGGAACCTACTAGTGAGCTGCTGCTAGCCTACAGAGTAGCAATTGAGTGGCTCCCTAAGTATTATCCACACTTCTAGTGGCGGCTCCCTAAGTAATATCCACACTTCTAGTGGCTCCCTAGGTAATATCCACACTTCTAGCAGATTCTGATGATTATGTTCACTCACCTTTAGGTACTTTGGGCGGATAGGTCCCGGTAGTTCTCGCCGTCCATTTTCGCCTTTGGGCCATGGGAATGAGTCAGATGACCCTTTTGGTCAACTTCTGTCACCTGGTGGTGCAGCAGGTTGGTCGCTTAGAACTGAAATAATCATGAGCGTTTTACCATGAGCTTATGATACTAATGATACTATGGAGTATACGAGGATGGTGGGGTATCAATCAATAGAATATCATGCGGTGCTAATATGGCCGATGAGCTCTGTACAAAAAGAGTTCCCAAAGTAATGTGAACATGTTAGCAGTGAAGTGTGGAGACTTGACCCTCTTTATATTGTACTTCTTAGTACTTCTTCATAGTGTACTTCTTTGTGTACAAGAGTATTGTGACATGTTCTGCTTGGTATGTTGCTATAATTGCTAGGGTCTATTCATTCATCTTTCATGTTATGCTAAATTAGGCCTCTTTGGTGGCCTGCTGTGGGCCATGGAAGAGATGTCCAGGGCCCAGGCTGCAGCAAACCACATGTCTCAGGCCTGGGAAGAATATGTCCAGAAATCAGGAGGAAATAGCGGGGGAGTACACCCTGGCAGCAGGAGCGATGAAGAAGAGCTCTTCAGGGCAATGTTCCCAGGTGCTGAACAGTTCTCTACATCCTTCTCCACGACCTCATCCTCTTCCTCAGCAGGCGATCATGCCTTTGATTTCCCTGGATCAGTTGAAGGATACCAGCATGAAATAGGTCCAGGGTTTAGAATCCATGACTCTCCTTGTAGGGGTCCTGGTATGATGCCGCCAGGGGGTGGCAGACCAGGTGGTAGGGGCATGCCTGCCAGAGGGCAGTACGATGGGCATGACTGGGGAAGCCAGGCTGCAGCATCAGCTGTGAAGCAACTTCAGGGTATGGGGGTTCAGGTTTTCCCTCCAGGCAACAAGGAGACTGTGGACTGGGGGGTGCTGGCAGGTGAGCAGATGAGGAGGTGCCAGGTGTGGAATGCCTGGTATGAAATGTAGGGTGCTGGCAGGTGAGCGGTTTGGGTGGTGTGTCATAAATCATCATGGCTTTTAAAGGAGAAAGCCGAAACCTTATGCCATTAGGCTCAGAAAAGCAGAGTATAAGGAGGGTGAATTTTGTGTTCCTGCGAACTTTGAAGAGGAGATGGGGTTTTATTTCAGAACAACCTGCTCTGAACAATGTCTGACATTACAGCCAGGCTATCCCCAACTATGACTCAATGTGATGATCACAGAGGGTTTAAAGCATTATACTGATGGTGTAAGTTTTTACATTGTGCTGGAGTGCAGTTGGAAACCCAGATAATGTTCACTTTATTTTATTCTGCACACATCTACATAGCGGTACTAAGTCGATGATCTGCTGTCCTGAGTGTATTCATCATCATCACTGTTACTATCCTCATCGTGATCATCATTGTTAGGTTATGATGGTCAGAAGAGACAGATCGAGGACTGTTTGCTGTACCCTCTGCTGCACCCTGAGGTGTACACCAAGCTGGCTGAAGGTACCAGGGAGACATTTCAAAGTAACAGACCCCGTGCTGTGTTGTTTGAGGGACCACCAGGCACAGGTGTGGGGAAAAAGGCTGGGATTCCATACTTATTGCCCTGCTAGTTGTACAGAAGCCTTGAATAATAGTAGCAGTTGCTTGACTCTGTTGAGGTTACTAGTGCAATGTTGCGGTGTTGCCTGCATGTCGCTAGATAGCTATCCTCAACTCAGTCTCATGATGGCCATGATCATAATGGTTAGTTCATGACATGATATATTCAATCTTTGCCGCAAGAATCGTCCTGGAGTGTTTTGTCCAACATCATTATGTGATCATCAGGTAAGACCACCAGTGCCCGTGTCATCAGCAGTCAGTCAGCGGTGCCCTTGGTGTATGTACCCTTGGAAGCCGTACTAAGCAAGTGGTAAGCAGCAGGAATATCTGAGTACTGCTTAGTTTTCACTGTGTCAGACCTCAACATGATTGTAGAGTGGTAATAGGACTATACCCAGGATAGATTTAACTATGAAGTGATGAAACATATGACCCTTGATGCTGGATGCCTGCCTGAGAATTCATGCTTACAGCCGCTGTAAAACGATGGGCACTAACTTTACTGCGCACTTGATTACTCATCCTGATTACGCAATCTCAGGTATGGTGAGAGTGAGGGCCTTTTGTCTCAAGTGTTCAAGGCTGCAGAGGCACTGGGGGGTGCCATCATTTTCTTTGATGAGCTTGACTCGTTAGGAGGGAACCGTGAAGGAGGGGACATTCATGAGGTGTCCAGGAGGATGCTGAGTGTGATGTTGAGGTGAGTACAGAGCATGAAACACAACTGTCCAGGAGGATGCTGAGTGTGATGTTGAGGTGCGTTAGGTGCGTACAGAGCATGGAACACAACTGTCCAGGAGGATGCGGCTGAGTGTGATGTTGAGGTGAGTACAGAGCATGGAACACAACTGTCCAGGAGGATGCTGAGTGTGATGTTCAGGTGAGTACAGAGCATGAAACACAACTGTCCAGGAGGATGCTGAGTGTGATGTTGAGGTGAGTACAGAGCATGAAAGAATACTATCGATAAGTAGGTCACATGTTGAGGTTAGTACAGAGCATGAAAGAAAACTATCAATAAGCAGGTTACATGTTGGGTATGGAAGAAAACTATCGATAAGCAGGTTACATGTTGGGGTGAGTACAGAGCATGAAAGAAAACTATTGACAAGTAGGTCACATTAGTCACATCAGAGTTTTTGAGCCAACTTTGAAGTCAAAGGAAGCCAGGCAGTTTCCTGGATATGGAACGTGGATTATCCCTAGAGGATAGAGAAGCATTTCATTAGCTAATGCATATGTTTTTCTTGCAGTCTGATGGAGGTAATGGAGGCTGACATCCACTGTCACTGTGTACTTATGAACGCAGGGAGATGGATGGTTTCGATGCACGCAAGTCAGTTGTGATTGGAGCCACGAACCGGAAAAGTGATCTGGATGCAGCACTGCTATCCAGATTTGACATGGTGCGCAAGCATGGAGTACTGAACTTAAACTTGTCACACACAGATTGGCGATGTACAAGAACAACCTTTAAGGCCGTCTCTTCCCCTAAATATGTGAAGGAGATTGTGCTGGGAAGGCTACAAAGAGCTATGTCTCCTGCCAGAATCTGAATGACTAGGTTACTTCAACACCTCTAGTTTAGAGTACTCTATTTTGGTATCTTGGCCCGGTCTTAAAGAAGTTGATGTTCATGTAGTGGATTAAACAATGGCTATTTATCAAATCGTCATGGCATGTTGTTATTGAAGGTGGTAACCTTTGGTCTTCCGCTCGAGTGTGAGCGGCAGCAGATCTTGAAGCGTTATGCTCGACACCTGGGTGCTGAACAGCTGACCAAGTTGGCGGAGGCTACTGAGGATCTGAGTGGAAGAGATCTGAGGGATGTGGCTGAACACACTGAGAGGCGCTGGGCATCAAAGGTGGGTCTGGGCATAAAAACTGAGGAACAGTGTGTATGACCTGATCTATAGAGAGGTCAGGCAGTGCTCTCTCACAGGAGTTGAGGACGTCTTCACCTCATCTTGTAAATTTATTTTTGAATGTTAAAAAAGAGAAGTGAATCTTCCCAGGGTTAATGTGGTTGTGCTTCCTGCTTGATCACAGATAATCCGAAAGGAGGTACCAGAGGGGACTTTACCATCCCTCGATGACTATTTACTGAGTGCTAGTAGTAGAAGGCATGCTATGTTGTCAGGAAGGACAGCGCAATCTCGTTCAGCGGCTCCTGTACCGATATGGAACTTGACTGGGTTATGAGTTTAGGTTTCAGAGCCTTGAACTATGCTTCTTTCAACACGCCACATTAAGGGAAAGTTTCAAAGAATTGAGAAATGTTGTGTTCAACTCGCTATGTAAAGTCTTAAGGTAGAAATGAATGTCCCTCAAAGCCTGCCCTGACGTGCAGGATCTCTAGGAAAGTTAATGGGTTCACTAGATGCAAAGATAAAGAGGCTGTCATTGACGTCCAGGACGGACCATCCGTGTCCAAGGATTCATCTGCCATGAAAGTAGAAGCATTTGAGATCCAGCAAAGTCATGACCGAAGTAGCTTTTTCATTTATAAAACTTTTATACTGGAGACTTGCCAGCCATCAGCAGGTACCAGCTTAGCATTATCCGCCTTGACCCTCTGTAATAGATTCAGCTTCCTTTGACACCTATGTCACACCTTTTTCTCACACGTAATTTCCTATTACACAGCGTCCCATGACATCCTGTCACTCTTGTTTTTACTATAAATACTATAGATTTCTTTGTTTTACAGAGACTTATCTTGCTAAACCTCGACCACCCATGTAACACCTCGAACTCTGACTTCGACTAAGTCTATACTTAGTCCACACACAGCTTAAACCCCTTCATTTGGTTTCAGAGCCTTGTCTAAATCCCATGGCTACCACAGTAAATAATGAACAACCAGGTCTTTTCATTGGCCCTACCACCCAAGAACAAGCAGACCAAACCTATGTCTCCTTCACAATGTCCCAGATTGCCAACCTAGTAGCCCATGTCACTGCCACTACAAAGCCTGCTATTACCAAGAGTGGCCTTCCAGCTGGCGTAAAAGTACCAACCCCAGAAATTTTGACAGGGCGCAAGAGTAAAGATGTACGCCCCTGGGTAAGTCGTACCAAGGATTTATTGATCACAGTTATGGGAATTAACTTAGAGGACACCACATCCGTGCGGTATGCAGCCACCTTCCTCTCAGGCACAGCCCGCAGCTGGTATTAGTCAGAGTGTGATCGCTCGACATCATATGGACTCAAGGACACAGCTGGTTTCTCCACTTTTGAGGAGTTTGCCAAAGCTCTAATCACACACCTTGGAGATCCGAACCCCGCCACCAAAGCCCGCAATGAGCTGTTAAAACTCAATCAGGTCACATCTGTTAAACAGTACGCGGACGAGTTCCAGCGCATTACAAACCTGCTCCCTGACATGGACTCCAAAGATGTCACATACTTCTTCCACCGTGGTCTCAAGCCTCAGATCAGGAACCTTCTTATCCACAAGATAGATTGTCTAGATAGAGGGGTGCATATATATATAGGTATGTTTCTAGATAACTCATATATATGTATTATATGTATCTATATATGCCTCTAGAGATTTAATATCTATCCAATATCGGGATCCTTATCTATGATATCTAGGTATGTATCTATATAAGCTTTATCTAGACATCTCTCTAAAATAATTCAGATATATCTAAGGCCTTATCTGTGTGTATCTAGATATGGGTATAGTTTTCAGAGTGTTGATGCAGAGACAGATGATTGGCAGACTGTAATAACTGTAAGAGACCGAGCTTACCTATGTGATGACGCCGTGATGACTCAACGTTCTTCTGCCTCATCCTCCACTTACCGCGCTGCCTCTCATCATCACTACCAGCAGCGTGACTCTCGCCCGGATGATCCAATGGAACTAGGAGCCATTTCTACTGAGAGACACCATCAGAGCAACCGCTTTGTGTCTAACCGCTCTTCCACCCCTGGACCCTCTCATCGCCGTAGCACCACCCCGGCTCCACCTCCTCGCACTTCAACTGCTGGCCTGACCAAGCTCACTGATGCAGACCGTGAGTACCTCATCAAAAACAATGGTTGTTTTCGCTGCCGTCAGATCAACGCGGACCACTCTGCACGCAACTGCCGTGCAACGTACAGCAGAGATCTGTGCCCTCCACCTCTCGTACCAGGGCATCATCTCCTGCTCCCTCAAAAAACTAGGCATCGTGGCCCAGGCGGCCGGATCAACCTTTGCGCCACTACCTCAACAGCAGCCTGATCACCTGCCCATGTCTAATACTACCTTAGCTTCTCCACCACCTCCTTCTTTGCCCTCACCCTTATCCACTGCCAACACTTCTCCTTCTCTCTCTTTTGAAAACTTTGTCTTCACGTAACCCCAGCTCCCTCAGCTTTCTCTCCTAGTCTCCTTCGCCCCTTAGCTTGTTTCATTGCAGGTACCCGCCGAGCCCTTGTTCGCCGTGGTTCACCTAAACCCCAGATACCCCAGCTCTCTATTTCCTCTGAACCTTGTCTTGATCCACGCTCTCTCTCCAACTCCTATGCCTCCTCTTCTGGACGCCCACCTTCTTTAAATCCCATAGCTCCTTCTCCTGAATTCTCCTCCACCTCAGTCCTCAACCTGAATTCTGCTGCCACATGTGACTACTCCCAACAGTTGATGACTGTTCAAGTGAGTCTTAACGGAATTCCATGCACCTTGCTTGTGGATTCTGGTGCAAGTAGAAATTTCATCAGCACTACTTTTGCCAAAAAGCATAATTTAACCTTGTGTGCTCTTGACCAAGCTCTCCGTGTTCGCCTCGCTGATGGCACCATCACCACTACCTCACACCACCTTCCCTCAGCCTCTGTTTCCTTCAGCTCCACATTCAGCTACTCTTCCTCCTTTGTTGCAACACACCTCCCTGGCTATGACGGCATTCTC
>BEGY01000102.1:61768-175710 GCA_002335675.1 Chlamydomonas eustigma | reverse complement strand
TCGTCGCTTCATCCTTGACTACGCCAAGATTGCAGCACCTCTGACTGATCTCACCAGATCAACTGTTCCCTTTCCCCCGATCCTCCCTCCCTCAGCTGTTGACTCCTTTAATCAGCTCAAAACAACACTTCTCTCTGCTCCACTCCTCCTCATTCCACACACTGGCCTTGACTCCACCTTCATCCTCTACACTGATGCTTTTACCCTAGGTCTCGGCGCTGTTCTGCTCCAAGACCAAGGTCAAGGACCTCAACCTGTGTGCTACGAGTCTCGCAAACTCACTCCCGCTGAACGCAACTACTCTACCCATGAACTTGAACTTCTTGCCATTGTCCATGCTGTCAAGATCTTTCGTCACTACTACCTCGAGGGCTGTCAACACTTCACACTGTTCACAGACCACCACAGCCTACGCTACTTCTTCACCCAGAAAGACTTGTCCCGTCGCCAAGTCCGTTGGGCACAAGACCTTGCTGTCTACCAACCCAACATGTCTATCATCTACAAGGATGGTAAGAACAACCATGCTGATGCCTTGTCCAGACTTCTTCCTGCTTCTCTTGACACTTCAGCTCCTTTAGCTCCCTCAGATTCTCAGCCCCACTCTCCACCTTCCCCTGCCATCTCCAGCCTGCTACTCAATCAGCTCCTTGATCTCTGTCCCACCCATGTTCTCCATGCTGACCCCTTGCTGGATGATATCAAGGCTGCCTATGCTCTTGATCCACTCTACGCCGACTCTAACCCTCGTCGCCCTAAGTATCTTCTCTGCCGCGATTCCTTATGGTACTTAAAGGATCGCATCTGTGTTCCCTCTGACCCTGCTTTACGCCTTTGCCTCCTCCATGAATACCATGATACCCCTACCTCTGGTCACCCTGGCTACCTCAAAACCCTGAACTCCATTGCCTCACACTACTGGTGGCCTCGCATGACCCGAACTGTCAAATCCTATGTGTCATCTTGTGCTACTTGTCAACGCATCAAGCCTTCGACTCAGCTTCCACCTGGGCTCCTTCAGCCACATGCTGTTCCGGTACGCCCTTGGTCTCATGTCAGTATGGATCTGATTACTGATCTTCCCAAGTCCCAATGCCATGACACCTTGTCTTATGATTCCATTGTCACTTTTGTGGACATGCTCACAAAACAAGCTATCTTCATCCGTGCCAACAAGTCCATCACCTACCAACAGCTTGCACATGTCTTCATTGATCATGTTTTCTCCAAACATGGCCTACCCTCTGTCATTGTCTCTGACCGCAACCCCCGGATCACCTCAGAATTCTGGCAAACCTTATTCACTCAACTTGGATCCAAACTTAACCTCTCCACTGCCCATTATCACCCACAAACCGATGGCCAAACAGAAATCACCCATCGCACCACACTATGCCAAACGGCGTATTAAACTCGTATTAAACCTGCACCGAGTTAATTTCACGGGCGATTAACGTGATGATTTGGGGTTGAATTGAGAATAACGTTGTATATGTGCAGTGCAGGGAGTTAAATAACTATTACCCTAATGTAAACATCTTAGTAATTAAATTAAAGTATTAAGGATAGGTACTTTAACTGTTATCATGTTAGTTTCAACCTGAATTCTCCGTAATACATTTTAACATTGGCAAATTATTTATGAAATTGGGTTAAATGCTGCTTAACAATGAGCAAGATGTACAGAGTATACGACGTCATCTCGGGGATGAGTCGATTCCAACATTTGACGGATACCTGAGCCTGAATTGAAAATATAATTCCTTTTCTTTCAATGCTGATGACGATGCAAGCTTAAAAAGGTGTGTACCAGCTTCACAGATGGCGTTCCATGTTCTGCATCAAGTATACCGTGCACACCAGACACATTTAAGGTGTAGGCACTGCAAGGACAAGAAGCAGAGTTTTCAAAGTATAGTACATTAATCATAACAAACACAGCCATATTTATATTTACCTTGCAGCTCTGCACGAGTGTGTAATCCCATCACCCCATTTTTGAGAGCAAAGAGGGCATGAAGCAGTATTTTTTTCTCGCACAGATTCAGGGAGTTCCACAAACCTTTTTGTGCACCTGTGAAAAGAACTGACCAGATTGTGGACCATGAAATCTCCACAATATCCACACTTCATGCTGAGCCATTGAACAAATCCTTCGTGTTTACGTCTCTCCACAGCACAACGATTGGGCTACGTGGTTGCCACTTGCTGAATTTGCCTACAACTCCCATGTGCACTCTTCCACTCAACAAACCCCTTTCCTTGCCGACTATGGATTTCATCCTACAACACCTTCGTCTCTCCTTCTTCCACCTGATACCACCAACCCAGATGCCACTTCCTTTCTTGACAACCTCAAAGATGTCCAAAACAGCATACGCCATCAAGTGGACCTAGCCAAAGCCCGTCAAGAAACTCAAGCCAATCGCAGCCGCCGCCCACTTACCTTCACCGTTGGTGATCGTGTACGCCTGTCCTCTGACCACCTTACCTTAGTGGAATACCCTAGCTCCAAGCTTCGTCCCCGCTTCCTTGGACCCTTTACTATCAATAAGGTGATTTCCCCTGTTGCCTATCGCCTTACCCTTCCCGCCGCCTTATCACACATTCACCCAGTTTTTCATGTCTCACGTCTCCTACCCTGGAATGACAACCCTACATCTGAATTCCCTCAACGTGACACACCCAGTCAACCCCTGGCTAACCCTCGTGACTATGTACGCAATGCTCATCCTGTTCACAGCATTTTGGATTGCAGAATTCAAACAGACCCCGACAGCCGTGCTCGCCCTAAATCAAAGTGACTTTCTTCAAAGTCAGATGGTCTACCCCCAACCCTGATCAGCCTATTCACACATGGGAACCTATGCGTTCTTTGACTAAGCTTACTGCTTTCAAGGACTTCCTTTCTTCACCCACATGGAGTACTTTTGTCCAAACCCCAGCCTATTTGTGCTTTGCAAGGCTGTACAAGACTAAGATTCCTAAGGTTGTGCACTTTGCAGTCCTTGATGATCCTCCTTAAAGTCAACGTTGACGTTTGACTCTTAGTAGGGGAGAATGTAATAGATTCAGCTTCCTTTGACACCTATGTCACACCTTTTTCTCACACTTACGTAATTTCCTATTACACAGCGTCCCATGACATCCTGTCACTCTTGTTTTTACTATAAATACTATAGATTTCTTTGCTTTACAGAGACTTATCTTGCTAAACCTCGACCACCCATGTAACACCTCGAACTCTGACTTCGACTAAGTCTATACTTAGTCCACACACAGCTTAAACCCCTTCACCCTCGGCCTTCCTAGCTTCGCAACTCTGGCGTCTCCAGCTCAGGCATCTGAACCTCATATTTTGACGCCTCTGTTTGAATTGTCGGAAAGTCAAGAGTTCTGGGGAAATGTACTTCGATATGGCAGATATTTTGTTACTGTCATGCTGGGGACAGGATATGTCATGCTTCGCCCTATTGCAGGTAACAGAAAAAACCAAATTGCAAGAAATCATGGCATATATTATTTTTGTTGTTGTGTTCGATGCATGTTCGGTTATGAGCTAACATGAGTGATGAGCTAACGGCAAGAAACTGATTATGTGCTCATGTACGCCTTCTCGGGCAAGAGTGCTGCTTGATGAGATGCCAAAATATGTCATCCTTGCACTGACATAGCCGTGCCATGACCTAACTACCCAAAACATCCTCCGCTATGCATTTGTTTCAAGCCTCTCTACCTATTCTTGTTAGCAAGTCAAGTCAAAAGGAAACCTCCAACCAGATGGACTCTTCACTACGGGTTATCTCAAGATCCACACAAGTCTTTCATCATCACGTGGCGTGCCCTCAAGTTATACATGAGGAGGAATTGTCTTGTCAGTTTGTGCTGTGGTTCAGTATTGACAATGTATTTCTCCATGTTGATGTCCTACAGGTATGTTTAAGAAGAGCCCTCTCAATGCCCTTCTGGCTGTGGGGTTGATAGTGGGGGCTGTGTTGGGCACAAAGATAACTCTGGATGCAATGCTTGGTCTTTCAGAGCAGGTTGAATATGCATCTAATGGATTCATGTAGAGGAGCCCGGGCACCCTTGTTTTTGCAAGCAGTGTTTTATGATGACCCAGAGGTCAAGTTTTTTGAGTGTTGTGCCTACAGGAACAACATTGCGTTTGGAGAGATCCGCATCCCGTATGCAACAAAACTGTTCCTTCAAGGGATCGAGTCAAGACAAGACTATCTTTCGTCATGACGACACAAAAGAATGATAATCCGTAAAGAGACTTCCACACCGACGTTCATGGTGTGCCCAAACTCGTGAAGGTGTTTGTTCAGAAAAGGGATGCCAGCTGGAAACTTTGACATTTCCAAGGTGACATTTGGCACAATCAAGTCGCTGGACAATGGGAGCAAGATGGTGCCTATATCATACGATGGTGCTCCCTTTCGTGTGCACCACCATATTTACGACGGAGTCGCAAAGACTACCATACATGAACAGACGTCTTGCGCGTCAAAAGCGCAAAACCTCCAGGGTCCCACCAGGGGCATCGCCGAATCCGAGCTGTTCGAGGCTAAATCCACCATACGTGAACAAACCTCACAACAAACGTTTGTGATGAACTTGCTCAGCAAGGGCCAAACTTTCCGGGCCCAACAGGTCCATGTACTCACTTATGGAAAAGACTGCCTCGAGAGCGCAAGACGTATCATCCTCACAATCTTTTCCTGGACCTTCGCCACATACCAGACATTGCAAGGACATGTCTGTCTCTCAACTTTTGGGTTCCTCCATCAGCCATGAGTCTTACAAGTTCTACATGAGAAATCACATTGTATTCGATTGAGTTTTGCATCGACCATTATGACAGAATTACAATAATCGATAATTCTTTCAATGTAATTGGTGTTTCAAAACCAAATATTGTTAATAATCATTAACTGAAATTATAGATCAAATAATCTCTATGTTTGCATTGTCTCCGACTGCTTGATTATCGTTCATGTTGTAAAATAATGAAAAATAATGATGTGAACACTTTATATACGAGTGTTTTTATAGCTCCGAAACACGAAAACCATAATATTACACTTATTATACATATTTAACGTTATCAAGAAAATAGGCCATAAAAGAAAGGTATTGTCATTGATATCAAAAGCAAATATGTCCCCAACAAATATCATCTCACCCGGCGACTTTGACATTTCCAAGGTGACATTTGGCACAATCAAGTTATAGATCTTGAGAGATGTTACAGGATTCTGTAAGATTTGCATTTTCAACCTGGAATAAGCTCAATAGCAACTTCGCAATCATGTTCTGTCTGCAGCAGAAATTGTGGAGCCGTGTACTATGAGCTTGAAGATGGTACCAGATACTGTTCCGTTTGCAGGGTTGATAATACAAGAAGAGTTGTTGATCTCTCCTATTCAGAGATTATGTTTTTCTTAAGCCTCCTAAAAGCCCAGGTATCTCTGCAACCTGTCACCACAGTGAAACTTGGAAGTATGCTTGCTTGGTGTGACACTTCCAAATTTCACTGTGGTGACAGGTTGCAGAGATACCTGGGCTTTTAGGAGGCTTAAGAAAAACATAATCTCTGAATAGGAGAGATCAACAGCTCTTCTTGTATTATCAACCCTGCAAACGGAACAGTATCTGGTACCATCTTCAAGCTCATAGTACACGGCTCCACAATTTCTGCTGCAGACAGAACATGATTGCGAAGTTGCTATTGAGCTTATTCCAGGTTGAAAATGCAAATCTGACAGAATCCTGTAACATCTCTCAAGATCTATAAGCGTATTTATTCTGACCAGCTGCATTCCTTCCACTCCGCAGTAGACCACTGCCAGGTATATCATGCAACTCTTTATCATATCGCCAATTTCATCGCTTTTTATGAGAGCTATTGTCATATCATTATCTGCAGACATAAATTTGGGTCATAATTACTCGAATCTTGCATTACAGCTGACCAAGTTGGCGGAGGCTACTGAGGATCTGAGTGGAAGACATCTGAGGGATGTGGCTGAACACACTGAGAGGCGCTGGGCATCAAAGGTGGGTCTGGGCATAAAAACTGAGGAACAGTGTGTATGACCTGATCTATAGAGAGGTCAGGCAGTGCTCTCTCACAGGAGTTGAGGACGTCTTCACCTCATCTTGTAAATTTATTTTTGAATGTTTAAAAAGAGAAGTGAATCTTCCCAGGGTTAATGTGGCTGTGCTTCCTTCTTGATCACAGATAATCCGAAAGGAGGTACCAGAGGGGACTTTACCATCCCTCGATGACTATTTACTGAGTGCTAGTAGTAGAAGGCATGCTATGTTGTCAGGAAGGACAGCGCAATCTCGTTACCGATATGGAACTTGACTGGGTTATGAGTTTAGGTTTCAGAGCCTTGAACTATGCTTCTTTCAACACGCCACATTAAGGGAAAGTTTCAAAGAATTGAGAAATGTTGTGTTCAACTCGCTATGTAAAGTCTTACGGTAGAAATGAATGTCCCTCAAAGCCTGCCCTGACGTGCAGGATCTCTAGGAAAGTTAATGGGTTCACTAGATGCAAAGATAAAGAGGCTGTCATTGACGTCCAGGACGGACCATCCGTGTCCAAGGATTCATCTTCCATGGAAGTAGAAGCATTTGAGATCCAGCAAAGTCATGACCGAAGTAGCTTTTTCATTTATAAAACTTTTATACTGGAGACTTGCCAGCCATCAGCAGGTACCAGCTTAGCATTATCCGTCTTGACCCTCGGCCTTCTTAGCTTCGCAACTCTGGCGTCTCCAGCTCAGGCATCTGAACCTCATATTTTGACGTCTCTGTTTGAATTGTCGGAAAGTCAAGAGTTCTGGGGAAATGTACTTCGATATGGCAGATATTTTGTTACTGTCATGCTGGGGACAGGATATGTCATGCTTCGCCCTATTGCAGGTAACAGAAAAAACCAAATTGCAAGAAATCATGGCATATATTATTTTTGCTGTTGTGTTCGATGCATGTTGGGTCTAGCATATAGCTATGAGTGATGAGCTAACGGCAAGAAACTGATTCTGTGCTCATGTACGCCTTCTCGGGCAAGAGTGCTGCTTGATGAGATGCCAAAATATGTCATCCTTGCACTGACATAGCCGTGCCATGACCTAACTACCCAAAACATCCTCCGCTATGCATTTGTTTCAAGCCTCTCTACCTATTCTTGTTAGCAAGTCAAGTCAAAAGGAAACCTCCAACCAGATGGACTCTTCACTACGGGTTATCTCAAGATCCACACAAGTCTTTCATCATCACGTGGCGTGCCCTCAAGTTATACATGAGGAGGAACTGTCTTGTCAGTTTGTGCTGTGGTTCAGTATTGACAATGTATTTCTCCATGATGATGTCCTACAGGTATGTTTAAGAAGAGCCCTCTCAATGCCCTTCTGGCTGTGGGGTTGATAGTGGGGGCTGTGTTGGGCACAAAGATAACTCTGGATGCAATGCTTGGTCTTTCAGAGCAGGTTGGATATGCATCTAATGGATTCATGTAGAGGAGCCTGGGCACCCTTGTTTTTGCAAGCAGTGTTTTATGATGACCCTTTCTGATGTTGTATTAAGTGACAAGTTTGACTCATTCTGTTACCTGGATCTGCCGAAAAATGCAGGTAATAAAGGAACATAAATTTTAATTGTGGTTGCAGCATGTTTATGCACATGTGCACATTTGTCCGATGGTTTAAATGGTTCTAAGAGTAGGGCAAGATGGCATGATGGATATAACAGAATAAATATTATAGATGTGTGACAGCCTGCTTGCTGTAGATGACACTGCGCCTCTCAAAGCATCTTGTTTTTCCGATCAATGGTTTGTCCGATCAATTATCAAGTTATTTGAGTAGCAGTGAAGTGCAAGCTCGTTATCACTCATCCTCCTCCTCCCGTACATCTTTCCCACTACCTGTCACTAGGACGCTCCACAAAATTCTAAGAATGAGCGTAAACCAGTATACATGGATGCAGTACAGCAGTACAAAGAGGCTGTTAATAAGCCAGTACATAGGAGGCTGGTAGCCAAGCACCTGCAGCAAGACGACAAAACAGCAACAGAGTGTGAAGATATATGACAAGTTCAATTACTCATGTAGCAAGAAGATAATTTTATTTTTCCACAAAAACCTTAACATGACAGCTGAAGTGTGGCGTGCACCATATCATCACGTGATTCTGAGTCACTCTAAAGTATCAGACTAATAGTTCATTGAGGCAGGGACTCTAGATCCATGTGTCAGAAACAAGATTGAATGAGGCAGGGACTCTAGATCCATGTGTCAGAAACAAGATTGAATGAGGCAGGGACTCTAGATCCATGTGTCAGAAACAAGATTGAATGAGGCAGGGACTCTAGATCCATGTGTCAGAAACAAGATTGAATGAGGCAGGGACTCTAGATCCATGTGTCAGAAACAAGATTGAATGAGGCAGGGACTCTATATCCATGTGTCAGAAACAAGATTGAGGGAGGCATGGACCATATCCATGTGTCAGAAACAAGATTGAGGGAGGCATGGACCATATCCATGTGTCAGAAACAAGATTGACGGAGGCATGGACCATATCCATGTGTCAGAAACAAGATTGAGGGAGGCATGGACCATATCCATGTGTCAGAAACAAGATTGACGGAGGCATGGACCATATCCATGTGTCAGAAACAAGATTGACGGAGGCATGGACCATATCCAGCCCTACAACAACATCAACTCTGCTTGTTGAGTATATATGATCTCACCTCCACCACCTCAAACATGGTGCTACGAATAATGACGGTTGGAAACATGACCATCCTTAGAGCCATCCAACACACTACAAACAGTCCGAAGGCCACTTTGGCCAGTGTTTCTCTTTTCATGTAGCTACACAGCTTAGCAACTTCCATCAGAACATCATTGATGTCATGGATGAGCATGATGACGCAGCCAGCACGTGCGTAGCTGAGGGGGGAAAACAAGCAACTTTTCAGCAATAAACATGAAAGTAGGTAAAAGGCGGGATGAGAAACAATGAGGTGACTTAGCTAAGGGTTTAGCTATAGGGTACAACATAAGAGTCTCTTGTGGGGAAAACCAAGCAGGTCACAGCAACACAAACCAGACGAGCACTCATACGCAAGTTGTAACGGCACATACATCCTGCGTCTTCTATGCAGCGTCTGATCCAGATATTTAATGTTACTATCCAGCTTGTTGTACTACATCATGTTCCTCACTTGTACCAATAGCATGCTCCTGTCAACACTATAGTGGCACAGTGATGTACCATCATCATGGCTTGATCCTTCCTGGACACCTCAAACAGAAGCATGGCAACTCCGGACACGTAGTACGACAGCTCAAGCGCACACTGATATCTCAAGGGCTGCCTGAAAGGACCATAATGATAGAGAAAGTAGGAACGCAGAAGCAGAACAGATATTACAAAAAGGGGCTCTTGGTCTTGCTCCAAGTCATGGAGCCAAACACTATCTGTTACTGCTCCAAGTCATGTACCCTTTAGAGGTTCATAATACAGAGCTCCACAGCAATATTTAACTGGCCTTCTTAACCCTAAACCCTTAAGAGGTTCATAATGCAGAGCTCCACAGTAATGTTTACCTGGCCTTCTAAACCCTAAACCCTAAGAAGTGAATTCACACAGTGGCCATGTGCTCTAGATGAACAGGCCTTTGCTCGAGGTAGTACAGCACATGTAATGGATAACGGAGAGACGTACATGATCAAGTCCTGCAGCGTACTCACATGCCCTCCTGATGCGGCCATCCTTGCCAGTAAGCTTTTGTGCGCCAGAACCATTCACTCCTCAAAGTGTTCAAACTCCCAATCAACACAAAAAGCCCATAACATGATAGCTGTAAGGGTATGGGCATGGGCACAAAGAAAAGAGGCACAACTCTTAGTCCTCATTAAGGATAAAAAATAGCTGAGTCCTGTCTATATCTGAAGATGATTTCCAGTGACTCATCAAAAGTTTGAGGCTTTTGATTCAATCAACCTTTGAAGAGAACATAACTAGGGCAACATAGGAAATCACACTCACCTTCCACAAGGCCTCATTTATTTTTCTAAGTAGAAGTTTGTTCTTGCCAGCATTTTCAGCTGACGGCGGTTTTAGCTGCTGACTTGATCTATTTTTCTGGTCGTGGAGGCTGGGTGCTGGAATCAGAGTTTCACTGATGTACTGTGCAACAAGAGGACACGTAGGCAAACATCAGCAAACCTTTACAGATAGACCTGGTATATGAAGCATTACATCTGGCTGACCCCATCGAGTGATTCACCAAACTTCCCATGTGGACCTAGTAGATGCTAATTAGTTTCACTGCAGAGAGACATATGACTCATGAACAAGTGCTATCATTGAAAAAAAGAACGCCGGCAGATTGATCTGATGGACACTAGGTCTCATGTATTGCACTCCTGGCATGACTGATGAAGCCAGAGGTCACACATTATGATCTGACAGCACACTCACAGCAAATAGTGAAGCCAAAGGACACACATTATGATCTGACAGCACACTCACAGCAAATAGTGAAGCCAGAGGTCACACATTATGATCTGACAGCACACTCACAGCAAATAGTGAAGCCAGAGGTCACACATTATGATCTGACAGCACACTCACAGCAAATAATGAGTGATCTAGGGTCCATTTGCAGAGGGGGAAACAAAGCGAGAGTCCTGAACAAGAGATCTCAGATGTTTAATGAATACATAGTCACAGTTTAGGAGTTACAAAAGCTCACAGCCATGTACAGCGCATAATGCTTTGAAAATCCATGTGAGATTTATGCATGCGCGTTGAGGGCACCCACCTAGCACAAGTTGGACATCATAAATGTTCATAATCTGCAGCAAACGATTTATGACTGTGTCAGGAAGGTCTTATCCTCCCCAAGTTTTTTAACTCTGAGACAATGCCAGATCTGTTTAGGTGTCTACATACATAGAATCTAGAAAGAGCATCAAAACCACATCAATATTGAGCCATTTGATTCTAAGAATTTTCTTAAAAAGAATTGGGGGCGCATGAATGATCAACTTCCGACTTACACACAATTTCACACATCACCCTACTCTGCAGATTGACTGCTGATTGTTAGTGTCTTTCTTTGCAGCTTTTCAAGATTTTTCGTATTTAAACGCTTCCCTGTTGGACTACAAGTGTAGGGTTATGTTAATCTCGATTTGGGACATTTTTCCCAAAAAGCAATACCTTAGGTTTCATTTATATGAGTAGCTCCTATCGTGCACCTGATATTATATTTCTACAAGTTTCCCCACTAGGTTCGAATCTCAACAAAATTGCTAGGTAAAATAAATCAATGCATTCATATTCAAGAGTCGGTCAAGACTGCAAGACTGGTCACCGACCAAATACCCCTCGACTGTATCCAACATACAAGCAGTTCTATAAGGGACCTTGGGTTATTGGGAGCCATACTAACAAACACAGCTTGTGTAGAAGATTCTGTACATGGTCTACGGGTGGAGGAAGCGTTGATGAATCGTCGCCTTCCCGCAGTGGCAGCGAAATACCGCCATCTCAAGCAATGGCCTTTTTGGACATTCAGGCCCCAGATAATTCCTCAAGTAATCAGCGTAACAGCCCGAACCGTGCAGGAGACCTCGTCATTAGCCCTGCATCTGCTTCCTCACCAATCATATTGATGCCATTTGAGCCAAGCATCAGCACTAGCTCGCACAACCCTCCAACTAATGGGCAATCTTCGGGCTCTGATTTCAATCCAACCATGAGTAGCTACAGTGAGCATTACAGGAGCACCCAGGCAGCAGTCGCAGCTGACTCCATCCCTGCTGAACCAGAACCATCTGGAAGCGGCAGACAACCTCTCCCAAACCCCGCAACCATACCCCAAGTAGAGAGTGTGAATAACAGCAATGTCCTGAACAGCAATGGGGACAGCGTGGCTGCAGCGTTAGCTCGTGCCCAGGCTGCGCTGGACAAGGCGGAGTCCTCTTTAGACAGCATTGACAGTTTGCCGAGTGCGAGAGAACGGGAGCACACCCTGCCTCCTGGGAGCCATGATGGCAAATACTCTCAACTCATCAGCGTTGCCAAGACAATCACTGTGTTAGGAGTGGCTGCGGTGACTCTTTTGGCTTCAAATGCATTTGGCATCGTGGTTCAAGTCAGTTTTGTCTCCCCATGATGTTAAATAGACCTGAGTTGAAATATCATCGAGTGCAAAACTTCCATACAAAGTACACAGAGTCTAGAGCATTGTTCAGGTGCTCATTTTCAGTGATGTCACATCACTTTATTAAGAAATAGGTGGCACTCCATAGCAGAAACCCCTCTCTGAATTAAGAATGAATCATCTTAATGATGACTACCTGATCTAACTTCCTTGTAGTGACTACCTGATCTAACCTCCTTGTAGTGGGTATCCGCTGTGTGCACTGGGCTTGCCGTGGCTACTTGGGGTTACAAGAAGGGTTCCCTGTCAGCATCAGGAGCTGCAGCTGCAGCTGTCATTGGGACAGCAACCCTTGGTTGCAGGTAGGTTTTTCTAGTAGGACGTAGCTCTCTGCTCCTCAACATATTTGAAGCTGCCAAAGCCTGCCAGATCTCCAGATTTGTTTAGGAATGCCAGCTTCTGATTTTACTGTGTAGAAGCTTCCATTCAACCATATTCAAATCAGGCCCCAGACTTATTCCATCCTTTCTAATTGATGAGTTGCCTGGGCTTATAATAAGTTGCACTGTGATGTCTACAAGACTGTACTGAGAGTTACTATCCATGCTTTTGTACACAGTTTGAGGTTTGGGGCAACTCTGCTGGCCTTCTTCTTTACAAGCAGTAAGCTCACACAGTTCAAGGAGGACTTCAAAGCGAGCCTTGATGACCATACAAAGAAAGGAGGCTCCAGAGATTGGATTCAGGTAGGAGGCTCTATAGATTGGATTCAGGTAGTAGGCTGCTGGGATTAGATTGGGGTAGGAGGCTCCAGAGATTGGATGGGTTTAGGGTTCAAGTGTGATGAAGCTTTGTGTCTTTCATAGTGTACACGAAGTGCACAAAGTTTGCACTTTCCTGTTAGGGTTTGAGACATGAGGGTCTAAACCCTATTCAACAAGCTACTTATTAGCATTATCTTAAAAGCCTTCTGCACAATGCATTCATTCCAAGCCCTACAGACTACCAACACATGCTAGCTGATACCAACACATGCTAGCTGATACCAAGCACGTTGAACTGGAGAACAGTGGAGAGGACGCCAGCCATGAGACATATTCAGCATTGCTTTGTGGAATCATTTGCTGCATATCGTGTTTTGAGCTTACCTTGCTGTCCTCTCTCAACCGCCTGCTGATCCCCTGTTAAGGACTGTCTCATCTGATCATTCCTTATCCAGGTGCTGTGCAATGCTCTGGTACCTGCGGTACTGGCAGTGGTGTATGGTGTGTTGGTAGGATGTGTGGATGTGCCGCTGGGGCCACTGCCCAACTTGGAAGTGTGGAGGTGTGAAGCCTTGACAGCAATTATGGGTGGATACCTGGTAGGTGTTAGCCGAGGATAGAATTTTGAAAGATAAGATGAGTCTCCTGTTCTCTCTAAACTTTCAGGCAGTCTTGGAGGAGGGGATGTCAGATCTAGACCCACACTATTATGAAGTATGAAATACTTAACTTGGCGACTGCACTTTTTGTGTTATGACTGCACAGTTTGTGGTGATGAAACCTGATTTATAGTATATGTTACATTTATGCACCACTAGGGGTACATTGCCTGCTGTTGTGGCGACACTTGGGCTTCAGAGCTAGGCCCTCTCTCAGCCGACAGTCCACGCCTGATCACTACTCTGAGGCCTGTAAGAAAGGTAATCAGGTTGAAGCTCTGTCTCCCTTTCTGTCATATCTTTGATCTCTGGCGTCTACGCAAATGCTCCTCCTTCAGGCTGCCGGGGACCCTACAGGGATTCACACTTACTGCTTATCACCACAGAGTTGTGAACCACGTTCATCATACTGAATTATTTCTGAAGGCCCCACTCCTTTCTCCATGTAGGGAACGAATGGTGGGGTCACTCCTTTCTCCATGTAGGGAACCAATGGTGGGGTCACTCCTTTCTCCATGTAGGGAACCAACGGTGGGGTCACTCCTTTCTCCATGTAGGGAACCAATGGTGGGGTCACACTGCTGGGCCTGTCTGCCTCCATCTTTGGAGGTGCCTTTGTGGGAGCCTTCTTCTACATTGTGGCGGTGGTGTCCCCGACCTTGTTTGTGTTTGAACACCTCCACACTTTAGCCATAGAGCAGTGGAAGCTCATCCCCTTGGGACTCATGGCAGGCCTGATTGGTGAGAAGAGGAAGTGGAACATTACACATTGTCCAAAAGAGTGATACTAAGGACTCAATACTAAGTACAAACTGCTACTGCTACTCACTCTGATGCCTCTTGCTAATAAACCGAAATCTTTGTCCTGATGACGACAGAGGTGACTACCTACTTACCTCACTAATATCATGTGCACTTCCTGCTGGCCCATTTACGTACATATCAGTGAACTCTGTCCGTGAATTGATGTCCCTTAAAACTCATTAGTTTTAGTGAATTGTAGTACTCCTGCCTACCTCACAACTAGCTATCCTCCTCTTTAAATTGCCTCGCAGGCTCTGTACTGGATTCTGTGCTAGGTGCCACACTGCAGTACAGTGGGTACAACACATCCACAGGGAGAATCACCAGTTCGCCTGGACCAACAGTACAGCACATTTCTGGCAGGCCACTCCTCTCAAACAACGCAGTCAATGCTATCAGTGCGTCATGCACTTCACTGCTCACTGCACTGGCTGCCCTTTGGACTTTTGCATTGTTTTAAAGAGAGATGAGGAAAGTGTGAAGGCACATTCTGAGACTTTATTGCATGATCAGTGGCTTTTAATATCCCTCCTACCCATGGTCAAAGCCAACTCGGCTCTACTTCAAAGTGGCTGGTTTCTAGTCATGGACAGTGGCTAAAGGCCGAGGTCATTCTAGCTTCAGTCTAGATCTCAGAAGCAGCAGCTGATAAAGATGTTGTTGATGATCCTCACGTGTGTGGCATTGTGATGATATCTTAAGAGGTTTTGTTGGTACTGACTGTGCTAGTAGTGCTGGTGCTTCCTGCAAGTCTAACGACGACAAATAACTTGTTGCATATATTCTATCAGCATTGATGAGCGCAACTAAAAATCATACTGTATCATACTCATGGTGTTTATTTTATCTTGTGGCTGTACAATGGCTTTGTTTGGCTGTCGTGGCAAATATGTCTTTACTTAATGATCTTTTCCTCTTTTTTTGCAAATATGAGCGGCTTCTCCCTACATTTCCAAGTTCCTAGTAGTAGCAGAGAAGCGAACAGCAGGCTGAGAAGCTGACTCTCTGGTGGTGTGACAATTGTGAACATTTGAACTCATTTTAAAATATTATTTAAGGAAGAAATGTTGATATGCACTTCTTATCTCATTTTAGCTGAGCTTGGAAGCTTGCTCAGCATTTCCTATCAAGTCATCCTCCTCATCCCCTACGAGATGGAGCTCATCATGTTTGCTTCCCCCAGCCCCTGCACCTCCAGGTGAGGCAGGAGCTGGGGCGCTACTGCCTCCTGGGCTGCCTGGGACAGCTGATGCCATGCCACCACTCTCAATTTGCTTCAGCACCCTGAAAAGCTTTGCAGCTTCCCTTATCCGACTAAAATTAATGCAAAATGCCTACAGACAGCAGAGTCAGGCAAACACATCGTTATGAGTGGGGGGGGCTTACAACACAACTGTATGATTGAGAGCAGGGCTCCATTCTTTTGCGCAGAACACATAATTGGAGGCTTAGGTGGTGCACACATCTGAGATGCAACACACTGGGAACTCATGCGACACTGCACTTGTTAAGCTCATTCGAAATACCTGGAGCTCATGCAAGAGGTCCGCTGCCGCATGCACTCGGTACCGGATCAGGCTCTGAAGGAAAACACACACGAGACGTACTAGCCTGCTCTGAACATACTTGTCCTGTAGGCGGTGCAGTTGTTGTGATCATACAAACAGGTGATACAAATCAAAACCACTAAAGCATAACACTTGAACGTTTGCACATGCTGATGCACTTGAGCATCATTTATCCTCATACGTCACAGCAAGAGAGATAGAACTTAGAGATCTATGACTTATTCACTATGCGCTACTGGATCAGTTAGTAATGAGTACTTGGTACCTGAAGCGCTTCACATGACCTTATGCAGTTGTTGATGTACAGATGCACGAACTCTGATGGAAGCTCCACAGAAGCTGCCAGGCGGTTGACAACCTCCATGCCGTGCAAGCTCATCTCACACCGAGCCAGCGCTGTCAGTAGCTCCCCAGCCAAGCCTCCCACCTGTTCTAAAAGGCTCTGATGTGGCCGGTGCTGGGGAGGTGGAGAAGGAGGTGCTAAGGTCAGCAGCTGCTGCCTCTGCTGTAATAAGATTAGGAGCAATGCAGAGGCTATGAGAGGGCAGTGCTCCACCAGGGATGGAAACTGACTAGAAGGTGCACCCCCATCAGGAGAAGCTGGCAGGAGGATGGTAGCCAGACGGGGCTGCTGCTCTAGCACCATCAGCACCTGCTGCTGCTGAGCTGGCAGCAAAGGCCCTGCAACAGCACGAGCAACTAGCTCCCGTACTTCTGCTGCGGCAGCCCTCCTCCGTTCTGCCTGCTCCTCACACTCTGCATCACCCATGGTGCTGTCCCAAACAAGGCTAGTATGGAGATCGGGGTATAGCCAGCGTACCTCTTGAGGGAACAATCTCAACAATGGTGGCTCAGGACGAATCCACGGCATTTTGAGGCAGGGGGCCAAAGACGCACCTTTTGCAGAAGGTCCATTCAGACCACCTAGGCAAACATAACTGCAGAGCAGAATGAGGCAATTATGATATTCAACCTTTTAACCTGAATAGTCAGTAATTTTCTGGTAGGATTTGGAAACACTGAAAGCTAGGCTACCTCTGAAGGTGTTTAGCATGACTCAGCATGACTCAGCACACTCACTGGTCTTTAATCTCTGCCTTGATGTCCTTCCCTTTTGCTTCTATGAGCTGCCGTCTCCATGAATATGACATTATAAAGTCTGAAGGTGTCTGTGATCCAAGAGCCTGCAGTACAATGATGACCAGCAATGTTTAGGAATGAGGTGCAGCACAACAGTGGTGAACGCTAGGATAAGGAACAAGGCAGTAAGTTATCTTCTGGCATCAAGACCTAGGTTACTGTGCTTGTATTGAATGTCTCCTTGTATGTAGATCTGGGATCATGTCAGGACAAGGGACTTAATTAGCCCCATGAGTACATGGCACAAACTGAACAATGTTTGGATGGATTCCACACTTAGTCTCATTTGTCATGCTCATCCATGTTAACCTCCCTCTCTGTTGCTGCCACTCCCATGCTATGCATCTCTAATCATCGTAATCCTTGTACCTCAAAGTTCCCATCGTAAGCCCTCAGTAACAAGAGGCAGATAGCTCTTTCAGCATCACAACTGTTGGATGAATTGTAAGCCTGCGTCAGAAGAGCACATATGTTATGAGGATGACCCACCCTGAAGTAACTGCTACTCAAAGACAGCCAAAAGCACATGGGAAGGAATGAAAACATAATGTCAGGGTTCTGCTCTTCAAATTTATTTGGACTCTTCATCTGTACAGCTTATGAATCGAGTGAAGTTTCGAGCGTACCAGCTCCAGACATGAATATTAAGCCAAGTTTAAGCTACATGTACAGAACACTGTCTGTTGTCTTTCAATAGCCACTTGATATCTTTAAACAGAGATCCATATCTTTAAACAGGCCCTCAGATTCAAGACCACGTGTGATTCTTCTTACTCTGAGCAGATATCCTGGGAATGGGCTTTTGGTGGGCCCTTGAGGCCAGCAGCTGGCTAGGATGTACCAGGTCGCTAGTCGATGTGGCAAGAACAAAGCTCTAGAGTCCTGAATGAGTATACAATGTGGAGGTATGAAGACAAGAGCCCTTGCAGTCAAATAGTCCTTTATTTGTTAGTGAGCTTTTTATCAGGGCTGTCATGTCATCGAAAGTTGGCTCTCAAGTTTCTATTCATAACCATGGAGTTACGTTTGCATGCTATGCAGTACCTGGAGTAGAATAAGTGATGCACATAAGCTTGGAAAGCGGTCCTCAGCAGGGAAGGATGACTCAAATTCAGCAGCAGACTCTGAGAAGGTCTTGCTCTTTGATGAAAGTAGTATGCGATGTAAGATTCTGTGCTCCTCTGGACGCAAAAGCTTCTCGCTCATCAGCCAAACAGCAGAGGCTGGAGGGCCGGGAGTTCCACGGTCTTATTTCTCAACGTGTGAAAGCTTGTACGAGATACGTGTACATAGTAATGGGGAGAGATCAAACTGACTGACTGCATTGTTTATTGCCGACTCCATCCACACAAGTATGTTTCCCAGTTCCTACCATTTGTAATCAGGTTCCGGCTAAGATTCGGAATTGAGAATCTGAACCAATATGCGTGGTTCCATCAACATGAGGGTTGACCGCTCTGCAAATCTGAAAGCTCGAGTAGGTGGTAGGCGATCTTTAATGGTACGAGCAATTGCAGCTGACTCCAAGGAGCTGAGATTATCTAATGGAACTGGTGCAAAATGGTTTCCTGCGAGCTGGAGAAATTTCCCTGTGCAGTGAGTATTCTTATATATTCATCATGATGAGATCTTTTTGTCCAATGGAAAAATTGATATATAGGCAACAGCCCGATTATCCTGACGCCGATAAACTAAAAGGCACGCTTTCTGAGCTATCCACTTACCCTCCGCTTATCTTTGCTGGAGAATGCCGAACTCTGCAGAGCAGATTAGCAAAGGTTGCCGTGGGTGAAGGCTTCATCGTTCAGGTGCGTGGTTGACTATGTGGAAGATGTAGTAGGGATTGTAAGAAGCTGCATAACCAGTATGCACACTGACCCCTCCAGGGAGGAGACTGTGCAGAGGCCTTCACTCAGTTCAATGCAAATAACATTAGAGACTTTTACCGCTTGCTACTTCAAATGGCCCTGGTGGTTGCCTTCGGAGGTGGTGTGCCTGTGGTGAAGCTGGGCCGCATTGCTGGCCAGTTTGCTAAACCCAGGTAGGTAATCACATTTATAGATCTTCATGAATTTGATCATGATTTCTGTATGTTATGTGCACCATCAGAGGGTAAGGCCTCTGATTTCACTCATGCTGCACTGCTGATTCAGTTATTTACAGAGAGAATGCTGATTTTTTTATAACATTGATATACTTGATATAACCTGCGCATGCACAACTAATGTTGATTGAGCATACCGATTTATCTGATGTAATCATTATTTTTATAGAAAGTTTCTCTTGTTAAATCTCAGTAGAGGCCTTGTAATCCTAGTCACCCCATGCTTGTAATCCTAGTCACCCCATGCTTGTAATCCTAGTCACCCCATGCTTGTAATCCTAGTCACCCCATGCTTGTAATCCTAGTCACCCCATGCTTGTAATCCTAGTCACCCCATGCTTGTAATCCTAGTCACCCCATGCTTGTAATCCTAGTCACCCCATGCATGACATATCAGGTCTGCAGGAATGGAGAAAAAGGGTGATGTAGAGCTCCCCTCATACCGTGGTGACATCATTAATGGACCTGAGTTCACCTCAGAGGCACGTGTCCCAGACCCCCACCGTCTTGTGAGGTCAGGAACTCGATGATCTTCAATTCTCAACCTTCCTCTTCTAGGCTAAGTTCAAAATCTGAAACCAAAAAAGATGAATAAGGCAAACTACTTAATTCCCATTTCCTTAATACACGTGGCATGATGAATGACAAATTGATAGTTGAAATACGTGTCTTTTGCTGCTTCAGGGCATACAACCACTCAGCAGCTACCCTGAATCTTCTCCGTGGATTCTCCAGTGGAGGCTACGGAGGCCTCATGAGAGTGAGCAAGTGGAACCTGGACTTCATGGCCAACAGTGCTGAAGGGAAACATTATATGGACCTTGCGAGGTGTGGGAGATGTATGTCCTGTGCATGGCTGCTGGATTGTTATTTCCTTCTCACTTTACGCAAGGCGCATGGTCTGAGCTGGACCTGCACTCTTGCATGCATGCATGGTACCTTGATCATATAACTTTGTATCCAGCACAAACGTCCACCAAAATGCCCACTTAACATGATATAACAATGCACTGTACAATGCTTACTGAAGTTGACCAGCCATCCACCACTGCGATCTCTCCTGAATTGACTCTCTCTGTGCATCTGTTCCTGTACTCTATCCTGTTGCGTCAGACGTGTGGATGAGGCCATAGCCTTCATGTCAGCCTGGGGCCTTGATCTGAACAGTCCAGTTCTGAACACCACCGAGTTTTTTACAAGGTAAAAGCAAGAGCTCAGATCAGATTGTCTCCCATTCCTGCCTCCCTCTAATTATTGACACTTGGAGGTCATAATTGGCATAATTTGAAATGAGCATTATAACGCTGATGACAGCGCTTGTGTCAGGTAACTTAAAAGCATGCGTTTTCTACATTTTTGTCTGTAGCCATGATTGTTTGTTGCTGGATTAGAGTATGAGACCTTATGATTTTTTCTATAGCCATGATTTCTTGTTGCTGGATTAGAGTACGAGGCGTTGTGGTTTTGTCTGTAGCCATGAGTGCTTGTTGCTGGATTATGAGGAGACTCTGACGAGGCTGGACAGTACAACAGATCAATTCTATGACTGTTCTGCTCACTACCTGTGGATGGGAGAGAGGACACGGCAGCTGGATCATGCTCATGTGGAGTTCATGAGAGGGATCCAGGTAAGGGAGTCATTATGATGTGTATTTGAATGATCTGCATGCACAGCGAGGCCTGCAAGTTTCCTCCATGTGCGTTGGTTGGCCCGAGTCCTACAAATCATGCTGTTGCTGTATACTAGGCCCATAGCATTCAAGTTCATCTCATGCATGAGTATTGCGACTATGGATTTTGTCTGTGCAACCTTCCTCATCTTTCACGATCCTCCTCTTCTTCTGGCGCTGTCATGGCACTTCATATTTGTTGATCGTTATCATGTGATGAAGGTTGCTGTGCTTCATTGTTATCATGTGATGAAGGTTGCTGTGCTTCATTGTTATCATGTGATGAAGGTTGCTGTGCTTCATCGTTATCATGTGATGAAGGTTGCTGTGCTTCATTGTTATGTTGATCAGAACCCTATTGGTGTGAAAGTAAGTGACAAGATGGATCCTCGAGATCTGGTGACTATGATCGCCAAGCTCAACCCCAACAACACACCTGGGCGCCTCACCGTCATCACACGCATGGGGGCCAAGGCTATGCGGGAGAAGCTGCCTAAGCTAATTGAGGCAGTACGGCAAGCAGGACAGATCGTGGTTTGGGTCACTGACCCCATGCATGGCAACACAGAGACTGTTGCAGGCTACAAGACAAGGCGCTTTGAGAACATCCGCAATGAAATTGAGGTTAGAACCGCTTGATGACCTAGCTATGAGCAACATGGACAACATTGTCAAAAGTTCTAGAGCCTACGTGTCTCTCTAGGTCAATTGGTATGATGATGTTTATTCTACGGTCATAATGGTACACATGCTATCGACAACAGTGAAGACTCGGACATTATGTTTTAGTATCCTGTGTGATAGAAAGTTCTGGGTGCATATAATCTCTTCTATCCTGCATCATGCAGGCTTTCTTTGACGTTCATGATTCAATGGGCACTATTGCTGGGGGAGTGCACCTAGAGATGACAGGGAACAATGTGACGGAATGCATCGGAGGAGGCTCCCAGGTCTCAGCAGAGGACTTGGAGTCCCGTTACCACACCCATTGTGATCCGCGCCTGAATGCAGAGCAGGCATTAGAAATTGCCTTTTATGTAGCCAGCAGGTTGAAGAAAAGTAAGTTATAAGTAAGTTATGTAGCCAGCAGGTTAAAGAAAAGTAAGTTATAAGTAAGTTATGTAGCCAGCAGGTTAAAGAAAAGTAAGTTATATGTAAGTTATAAGTGAGTGATGTAGCCAGCAGGTTGAAGAAAAGGGAGTGATGAAGCAGCTGAATCAATGCTGTTCCTAGCCTTCATGAAGCATCTGAATCAATGCTGTTCCTAGCCTTCATGCGCTCCGCTAAAGTTACCATGTTCGGAAGACATGAGATACATACACTGCTGAGCTGTGCAACTTACATGTTTACATGAATCACTTAAACGTCCGCCGTATTTCATATGTGAAAATTCATGTTGCAGGACGAGACAAGCTTGCTGGAATTTCCATGTCAAGTACAGCGGCGACCAAGATGGAACACTGATGACTATTATAGCCTGTGATGATCTGCGAGCCTACCATCAACGACCTGCTACTTATTACATGCTCTCATCGTGCCCTGCTGAATTCAATCTCCTTCAAAATGCTCCTGCTTATTAATATGTACCCAACTTAGTATGGTTGATGCATGCATTTGGATAAAAATATCCCATTATTCAGAAATACATCATCTTCCATGAAGGACGTAAAGATTATTTGATACTTTACAGAAGCCTTTTGAATTCTCTACCACTGTCTTTCTTCCTAACCTTTCAACCTCCAGTCAGACCCACGATCTCAACAAACCAGCTTCATAATTTTAAATCTGCACTCTTGCTGCCAAGAGTGATACAGAAGTCATCAATAAGGTACACAATGCAGAACTCTCTCAGATCGAAGCGAAAAAAACTCGACTGTCACGTTATGTAAAGTATGTCTAAGATGGACAGCCATGCACACATCTGTTATGCAGCATCGATCGCATGGTGCATATCAATTTCCAATCTCAAAAGCTTTCATGTCATATGCAACACTAAAAGCTGAATTATGCTGACGTGAGCTGGCTTCCATGGCTAGTACTGCATTGTAGCAGAAGCTGGCTTCCATGGCTAGTACTGCATTGTAGCAGGAGATTTCTCCAGTCTACTGTGAGTACTGAGAAGTAGTCAATGCTTCCTCCTGTTGTCTGTATCTAGTAGTTGATACTATCTCTTGAAACTTCAGAACTTCATTACCCCATGAGGTCCAACCAGCATGCAATTCACGTGCAAACAGCTCTAGCCCCGACTCTTGTACCTCCTGCCCTGCTGTTAATATCAAAGGATCATCATGACAACTCATTATCTGAGGCGAATCCAGGCCCTCACAACCACAACAGCCCAGTGGTCCCCAATAGTCATCATCGTGCAAACAATCTGTTGCCCCTCCAACTGGTCGTGTCCCTCTTGCCGAACTGATGATGTCCTCAACAACTTGAGCATTAGGTGTTGGTTCTAAGCTAACAATGCTGTGGTGTCCTTCTTGATGTGCATGATGACAAGTCATCACACTTCTCAACACTGCTGCCACCTCATGATTTTGCGCTGGCACAACCTTTCTGTGCTCTTCGATCAAGGAGTCGTCGCAGCTGGGCCACAGCACAGCGGATGCCTCATTATCGTGCTGTTTAAACCTCCTGTGCTGCAGTGCGCTAGCGGTGGCTTCCTGCTTCAAATGATGCAACACTTTGCTCAAGGGAGGCTTGCGAGAGTGCTCGCCTGGCACTGAGAACAAGGCAAAACCATCACTGGGTAACAGATCCTGCCAACAGGTGGTGGCAGATGCTGAGTTATCTGATGGTTGTGTTGAAGGGCAGACAGCCGGCTGCACTGCCTCTCCTCTATTGGCAATGTTTGAGTTCCTTGTCTCATGTTGTGATCCACAGTTCAGAGATGAGTCAACTAAGGCATCAAAATGCTCATCATCCCCACTTCCCTCCATCTGGTTGAGTGGTTCCTCTGCTCTTACAGTACCGCATAATGAGGTGCCTCCATTTGCAGTTATTGCAACCACGTTTTCTTCTTCTTCTTCTTCTGCTGCTGCAGCTCCTTGCTTGGCAGCACCTTCTGTAGTCTCGTGACTCACTGTTTGCTGAACACCACGACTGCAAGGCGCTAGGATGAGGAGATGCTCATAGCAGTGTCGATGCATGCAGTCCAAGGGTATGATGGGTTGGCCTGAGTCAGCATCCACTTTGACCCACAACCAGGTCCTAAGCAATCGCAGTCCCCAACGTGGGAGAAGCTCCTGCTGAGTGATAAGAGGGATGATCAGTCGTGTTACATCATCTAAACGTGGGAGAAGCTCCTGATGAGTGATAAGAGGGATGATCAGTGGTGTTGCATCATATAAACGCGTAATTGAGCTCACAGCTGCCATGATGAGATGAGAACAGGATCATAACAAGGTCACTCACATACAGTGATAATTACAGACCATGTTTCAGGACTGCAGCTCAAATACTGCAATTCAGAATAAGATTCGATATAGTGAGGCCAGTCAGTCAAAAAGCAGAATCTCTGAACTGTCTTCATCCTGATAGCTCTAAGATCTTAATAAACAGAAGCGCGTCTATATCAAAAAATTATGTTCTGCACCTGAGCAACGCATCTCAAAATCTTCTCCCTGTTTGTGACCCACATCGCAACCAAGCCCTCCTACACCCCAGCGATAGCAGAGAGAATAAGGATACAGTTAGTAAAAATAGAATAAGGACATAGTTACTTAAAAAAGAGATTCGGGTGCCAGCAGCAGTTGAAGACACAATCCGCTAGCAGCAGCACTTTAAGATCTGCAAGTAACACGACGCTGCTGATACATGATAATATGACTGATTCACCAATTTTGACTGCCACTGCCGTAAGTGAAGCAGGGAGGCAGGGCCTCAAAACAGATTTGATGACAGCAATACGACCATCCAACGATGAGCTAGTTATGATGAGCTCATGGGGAAATCATGCAAGAAAACTGCCAGTGCATGACCATCTATTAGCACGAGCAGGACATAGTTATGTCATACTACAACATGATATAAGGAATCCATTCACAAAAACGCGGTACAGCACTACGGTGTACCTCGGCGCACAGCAGCTCAGGAACCGGAAGTTTCATGATTTCTCTTGCTGGCAGGGTGCTGTATTTCCCACCTCGCTTCACAGAAGCATTTTCCCTATGAGGTATCGCAGAATGAATAAGACATGACAACAGATGATATGGTGGATGCTACTATGCATGATGAGTGAAGGCAGAAACACTATCACATGATTCTGCATAAATGCTCCTCCTTCAATCATAATCCAGCTGATGTAGTCTTCTGGACCCTAAAACCTAAACCCTAAAATGAAACAAAGTAGCCAGCTAAAAGCAATACATCAGCTGTCCATTTATCAAAACAACTGAGGTAATGAGAGGAAAGTTTTAGAGGACACTTGAGCTCAGAAGTGTTATTGCCGCCACTACATCAGCCATGTCACTACAGCCATGATCATTAGCTGCGACATAATCCTAGACGTACTCACCAAGGTGGATCCATAACAATGAACTTGTACCGCTGACCCTCCTGTACAGACACACACACGCAACCTGAAAGTTATGTTGAGGAGAGACCGCTGATGCTCCAAGAAACGTACAGTTTTTGGAAGGACTGCTCTTTATGTATAGGCAGCAATCAGAAGCAATAAATTAGCATTAAACTTACTCTAATGAACCAGCAAAATCAACATACCCGTTCCTCTCTGCTGTTCTGTAAAACTCAAGATGACTCCTCACCTCAAGCAAGGGCCCCAGCGTTCCTACTCCATTTGACATGAGGAATGCAGAGTTGGGTGGGAGCTCCACACGACAGCAGCCGTGCACTTCAGCTTGTACTGCAATAAAGTGTGGATTGCGCACCACACTTCCAAACAGGTTGTGTTTAATCACGCCTTTTATGCCCCTTCTCCTCTCTTCTGACACAGTCTTTGACTTGGCAGTGGTTGTGGTAGAGACGTTCTGTACCAAGTTCAGTGTCCCTTGCTGATGCATGGAGGTGAGTGGAAGCTGCTGCAGCGTATCAACATTAGGGAGTTGACACTCTGATTCTGCATTCTGGGTAGCAGATGCATTTGCAAAGATCTCCAAGTCAGCTGCTATGGCTCCGGAGCAGTTGTGACTGTCAGTTGCCAAGGAGCAGGCCTTTGGAACCAAAATCTTTGGCTTCAGGGTATGCCTAACAGCATACAGAGCTGGCCAGTCAGTCAAAGCTGAGGCCAATGGCATCGCAGCCTGCCAGCATGCTCTCTGGGTACAGAGATGGTGATCACTGCGGATTCTAGATCCTTCCATATTTTTTAAATCTGGTCCTTTACATTGGCGACCCAAACCAGTTGCTTCACAACCTCTGTATTCTTGATGAAGGTTTGTATTACTGGTCGCAAGGAGAGATAAGTCAGTTGATGTCCTTTCTGAAGGCCTGTTACTTTGCCTGGCATGCAGGTATTCCTTCCTTTCATGCATGGTTGGCCAGGAAACGCCCTGGCTCCCTGCTGTTCCCAAAGACTGGTCTTGGAGCCATTTGTTGTACTCAGCAAGAGCAGGCTTGAGCATAAGCACGATTTCCCTGTGCCTGATGTTTCCTGGGTGCAGTGCATCCAGCAGCTCTGGAGGATTGTGGGTTTTCTTTGCCCTCTTTCGTTTAGTGTTTCCTGAACAAACAGGTGCAGCAGACTCCACATTCTGTACTTCTGGTTGCACAGGCTGAAGTTCCGGCAGTAACAAGTCTGCTGAATTCAAATCATGTTTTCTGGATGTTGATTGATGAAATGAACCGTACAAGCGATTTGTAGCGGGGTCACCAACGCGAGGAAGAATGATGCCCACGCTGCCTGGAAGTGAAATCATGATTGTTACAATCGACTCACCATAATGTCATTATTTCTTTATCATAACAAATCTGATGGCCCTCTTTAAAGTGTGAGCACGTATGCACTTTTGGTTTCATGATTTTGAATTTCCAAAGTGAGGTCACGTACCGACAATGTCATTTATTTAAGGCTGCTTTGAGCTTTGATTTACCGCCTCATGAAATATCAAGGATCGATCAGGAGCTCTGCTCCTCGAATACCGACCAGAAATTCCAAAATCCAAACGGAGGCCGAAGACGACGATGTGTGCATCATTCATAAGGATATAATAGACTCCACAGTGAATGTTCAGGACTTTGTGTCCCCCAGGATCAGGGCTGCAAATAATAAGGCACCATCAGCAGCGGCATTCAACAATGAAACAGAGATGATAGATGAAGCTCCTGCTATTGATGAGATGGAACTAGAAACTAGTCCAGATAATGCAGGAAGGCTGCAAACCAGGAGGGGCCCTCAGCAAGGAGCTCACAAACTGCGACTACAGCAACGACTGTCTCCAGCAACAATCACAAATCCCAAATCTTCAGAACAGCCTGTTGGCATGGACATCTCTCCATATCCACCGCAGACACATAGGCCTGATAATGGGATACTGATGTTAAACTCCCAAAATCTAGTAGCCTCACTAGCAGCTACACATTATAATGATGATGTTGACGAGGTCCGGACCATAAAATTCCTTAGATCCCGGCTTCTCTCCAACCCCCGGCAGAGCGCAGCAACCACTCCTCAGCCAGAGGGCATTGCAGGCAGGCCCCCTGGTACATCAGCAGTAAAGGGAGGCAGGTCAATTTCAAAACTAGGAGCAGACTCAGGTGCTGGAATGTTAGATTGTTATGAAAGCTCTGATCGGCGCGAGATCCCGTTGAGACCATCTCTTCAGAAGACCCACGATGAGCTTGTAGCCATGATGGACAGAGTAGTGGGTGAGGAGGGTAGTACAGCCTCTGTACTGCTCCTGGGTGAGAGGGGCGCTGGGAAGACTCTGGTGAGGGAATGTGACTTTGACTTCTTAACTCAGCTGCCTGCTAAGAAGTTACTTGTTTTTTTGTACTGCTTTTTATCGCTCACAGCTCCGATGATGCTTTCAGTTTGCAGGTAGTAACCATGATACAGTGTAGTGGCTAGCCTAGGCTTCCTTGATAGTAGGCTGCTTGATTATTTCCATCATCAAAGGATTCGTTGATGATTGATGATGAATACAGCTGCTGTTGTATTACCTTAGTTCCTGAAGTCAATCACACTAGGCTGTTGTATTACCTTAGTTCCTGAAGTCAATCACACTAGGCTGTTGTATACCTTAGTTCCTGAAGTCAATCACACTAGGCTGTTGTATTACCTTAGTTCCTGAAGTCAATCACACTAGGCTGTTGTATTACCTTAGTTCCTGAAGTCAATCACACTAGGCTGTTGTATTACCTTAGTTCCTGAAGTCAATCACACTAGGCTGTTGTATTACCTTAGTTCCTGAAGTCAATCACACTAGGCTGTTGTATTACCTTAGTTCCTGAAGTCAATCACACTAGGCTGTTGTATTACCTTAGTTCCTGAAGTCAATCACACTAGGCGGGGTCGTCGTAATGCAAAACAACACTAGTAGTTCTTCTCCTCCTTGTCAAGCAGGTCATTGAGAGGGCTCTCCGGACACTGTGCTCAAAGCATAATAACAGAAGCAGCTCCATTCATTCACCATCAGGCACCAGCCCTCTTACTAGCCCTGCTGCTGCTTCCCAAGCTGTGTGTAGCGGTACTAGCACAGCGGCAGCAGCAGCAGGGGGGGATAAGATGGTAGGGGTAGTGAGGTTGAGCGGGTTGTTGCACTTGGATGAACGGGCGGCCTTCCAGGAGATTGCACGGCAGTTGTGTGTGTGAGTGCTGACTCAGCTGCATGGTAGATGTGTAACTTGTGTTTGCGAGTGCTGACTCAGCTGCATGATAGATCCATAAGTTGTGTGTGTGAGTGCTGACTCAGCTGCATCGTAGAGGAGTAAGTTGTGTTTGTGAGTGCTGACTCAGCTGCATGGAAGATGCGTAAGTTGTGCTTGTGAGTGCTGACTCAGCTGCATGGAAGATGCGTAAGTTGTGTTTGTGAGTGCTGACTCAGCTGCATGGTAGAGGAGTAAGTTGTGTGGGTGAGTGCTAACACTGAGCTGCTAAGTTTGCTAAGCAGAAATGGTTAGCACTGCAGCTTGCTATGTACCGCTAACAATATTTCAATCCATCAGTCTCCTCATAACTCAACTGCATGCATTACTCACACCTTCCTCATACCTCCCTCACACCATCCTAACACCTTCCAGGGAGTTTCAGCAGCTCTTCGCAAAGAGTGCAACATATGACGAGAACCTGACGTTTCTGCGGACTATGCTTCAAGCCCTGTACAGGTGGGCTGTTCTGCTGCCTGATAGTACATACACATCTCACTAACTAGGTAATCCCAATGACAGATGTGTCTAACACTGATCTATGTATATGATGATGCTCACAGTCCCAGCACACACTCACATTTGAAGCTAGTTGTGTATCTTTCTGCTGCCATAAATAATCCTGTTTTGCTTAATGCCGTCCAAGCATCTCATTTTTCTGGTCTAGGCTTTCATGGTACTAGTATGCTCTTGTATGTTTGTCCCCTCATCAGATGCCTGAAATCAGTGGTATTTGTGTTGGATGAACTGGATGTCTTCACCAAGAAAGGCAAACAAGTCTTACTCTACAACCTGCTGGACACACTAGCACACTCGAAAGTGCAGGTAGCTAGAACCTGATTGCATGAGTCAGTGCAGGTAGCTAGAACCTGATTGCATGAGTCAGTGCAGGTGGCTAGAACCTGATTGCATGAGTCAGTGCAGGTAGCTAGAACCTGATTGCATGAGTCAGTGCAGGTAGCTAGAACCTGATTGCATGAGTCAGTGCAGGTAGCTAGAACCTGATTGCATGAGTCAGTGCAGGTAGCTAGAACCTGATTGCATGAGTCATTACCCAGCGGTTTTCCGGCACTCTCATGCACAGATGATTAGTAGGATGTGCAATGTCAGCAGCAGTGCTGCTTGTCCTAAGTTCTGTACTAAGCAGGTGCCGTTAAGCAGCGTGATGTTCCTGTTCACTAAGTGCAATCTCATCATTCAAATTTTGTGCTGGCAGAATCATTGATATAAATGAGTACTTTGCAGATGATGCTTATTATTTGTCTATGGACGTGCAGGCATGTGTGGTGGGTGTGAGCTGCATGGTAGATGTGATGGACCATATGGAAAAAAGGGTCAAGTCACGGTTCTCTCATCGACGCATACTCATCACTACTCCCTCACACTTTGAGGCCACTGAAAGTGTGAGTCAGTCACTTGATTTGAACTCAAGACGATCAGTTATTTAGCATAATGTCAATTATGATGGATGAAACAATTCTTTTCACACTCAGATGTGCCTGTAATTACCTATTTTTCTTGAACACCGATCTCTCCAATAATTTCTCAGTAATGATGGATTTCAAAATTCTCCTGCTTTGCCATTTTTAAGACTTTAAAGCAAAGTCAATATCATGACTCGAGCGAACTGGCATCTTTTTTATGACATCTAAATGTATGATGCATCTCGCAGTCACCACCATCAGCTGTCTCATCCCTCTCTCCTGGCAGTGCTGTAACTTCATCCCGGAAAGCAGGCTCATCACCCAATGCGATGCGCGATAACAGCAGCTGTGAACCACACAATGTGGCGCCTGGTAACACCTCCTCTGACCAACAGACAACACCTACGGCTTCAGTGCTGTTCATGGACACACCTCTGGGAATGATGCAGGCTATGCTCCTCCTCCCAAGTGCTCCAGCAGCTCTGCTGGACCGTAGTGCTGCTGCAGCTCTGCTGGACCGTAGTGCTGCTGCCTACCAGCAGTCTGTCACAGAAGTAGCAACAGCATCAGCACCACGACTTGACAGCCGTATTGTTCACAACGGACATCATAATCCTGCTTGTACTTCATCCTCTGCTGTCGTCGGTCTTGTAACATCACAAAGATGTCCTAGTCAGCAACTCCGGCTCAACCCTGGTTATGTGGAGCAGTACAATCAAGCTGTCCTGGTCGCACTCTCTGATTCCAAGTTTAAGGTACAGAAGCTTAGCCTTGCAGCACTACCGATGTGCTCTGAATGATATCTGAGTGTCCTGCTGGTACTACTGAACACACACTACTAGGTTGAAAACAGTACAAAGGATCGCTATATCATTTACAAAATTAGCAGCAGTGAAGATCCTGTACATGTAGTACATGTACCTTGCACGCTTATTAATGGCTCTCTCGCAAATTAGTCCTTCTGTGCACTTTCCTGCACTATCAATGCATCTCCTGCAGAATTGCAGCATTCCCATTTCATTCACACTGTCAAAATCCACACATTATGAACAACAATTCACACATTACGAACACCTGGTTAAAGAATGATGTAGGTTGGAGACATCCAAGACAGCTGGGGCTGCTTGTAGAGCTTAGGGTTTAGGGTTAGCGCACTACTACATGTATGCTTAGGGTTTAGGGTTAGCGCACTACTACTTGTATGCTTATGTGCTCCCTAGTGCTCCATGTTCACTTAAACGGTGGTGCTATACATTACTGCTGTAGTACAATAATAGCATCCTATAAGCCTGCACCTGGTGACGCTCCTCTACCTCTGCTTCTTTCGCAGGCCGCATTGCTGACTGTATTCCAAGAGAGGCTCAGGCCCTCTGACCTTGTTAACATCATGCACTGCTTCCTTTGTGAGTGGATGAAGCTCATAAATAACGTATCACCGCCTTCATCAGAGCCTAGTCCTGGCTCTACTTCGAGTAGTGGTCTCGGCAAGACTATCACCCATCCTGGCCAGCAGCAGTGGACATTACCCAATGCTGGCCTATTGATCAAGGCCCTGGTTCAACACTCAAGTGTCCACACTTCTCAGGTAGCTCAATAAGTCACAGTTGCTTATGCATGATTTCGTAATTCACAGCCTCTTTTTCAATTTGGTACTCTTTAAATTCATTCTGTCATCATTGCCTCGACTGTGTATGTTGCATTTTTATGTGTATCGTCTTGACAGCTAGGTCAAATGATACCAGGACGTGCGAAAGGTTTCCAATCATGGACCCTTTTATTATATTTTCCTGGCTTGATCTTCAGGACTCATGATCAGATCATCAGGCTGCATGCTATTTGAATCAGTCTAGCTGAATCTAGGAAATGATCCAAAGTCATAGCCCCAAGTTCACTGCCTGCTCTCATACCTCTGAAGGGCATTTATCTAGTTGTTGTACAAGCAGTACATAAATATTGGAGTGTGATGATCAATCTGCTCCCTGCAGCTGACCTGACTGCTGTTGTGGTAGTTGTGGTAGTTGCAGCTTATTCTCATCTATGTTTGGCCCCATCACTTTGCAGAGGGACATGTTGATGGGGCTCTCCGTATTGCAGCTCTTCCTTGTAGTGTCTTTGTATCGACTCTTGGCCAAGGGGCAGGAGGTGGTCAACTTTGAGGTGAGGGTTTTTGCTCAGGCTGCAAAAAGTGGAATTTGCAGCTGGGTTACTCTTCCACTTTCTCCACGGCCTGATGCTGTCCCTTGACTACTGTACTACTGTTGTACTGCAGATGGTGTACGATGAGTACCGTTCCTTACAAGGAGGACTCTCTGCCACAGACCAGCAGTACAAGTGGAGCAAAGAGACAGCGCTGCGAGCGTTCCAGGTGAGCTTCCGTCATCTTGTTTATTCCTTCCCTTCCTCATTTTGTACCTTTTGGACCTTACTACACAATCTGCTTAGTTGATGGCCTATCCAACATTCATAATCCAAGCTGGCAGTAATGTAGAGAATGAACTGAATGACGATTTTGTCATTATATCAAAGGGGAAGACTTAAGTCAAAGGACACCTCCTAGTACAAGTTATCGCATGCATCACTACCAGCTCATCAGACAGCTAACAGCAAGCCTGACTCTGAATGCCGGCTGCATGATATCATAATCTCTCTTATCCTGATGTATCCAGCCAGTTAAAATGCCTGGAACTCTCTCACGGCTGGTAATTGTAGGGTCTAGCCCTTTGTGGCCTAGTAGGCCATGTCGGAGGAGGCTGTGGCAGGCTAGCAGGCAGAGGCGCTGCCTATGCTGCTGTTGAGTTAAGGCTGGGCAGATCTACTCTGGATGCCGCACTAAAGGAGATGGGCCAGGATTGCCCGGACCTGCTACTCAGATTCTTCAAGATGGAAGTATAGCAGTAGTGCTAACCGGCAGTTATGTAGTATATGTAGCCACGTTTTAGCGATAGTAGATGACTAGCAGGGAGGTGGGCTAGTGATGTATCAGTACAAATGCTTCAAAGCGCGTCATAATAATTCTGCTTATGAATGTCAGAGAAGCAGTGATACAATGGTCGAGAGTCTCAAAAAGGTCATCATGCAAAAATAACACAAAATTGGGCGTCATGGGAATGATGAGAAGGGGCGCCGAGTTGCAGTTTTTGTCATCATACTACCACTGTATAGGAAAAATGAGTAATGAGATATCATACAGTCACTTTTTAGACAGCAGGGAACACACGATGATGGCCTGCCACTAATATGTACAGTGCAATTGATACTAGCAGGGAAAATCAAGGAGCTAAGCTCAATCCTGATAATGAGTGAAAAGTAATCCCATTAATTATCGGTGCCTGCTTCCATAAACAGTGGAACACTCATCATCCTGTATCAAAATACAGAGTATGCTACAGAGGCACTTGAAGCTGCTCAGCTCTTTGCTCTCTCCTTGAATTCGCCTCAGGCTCCTCATCTATCTGCCCTGTCAAAACAGAATTACCTCAGCGGTCCTGAGTAGTGACCTTAGCTCTTGATGAACGCACTTCACTACGACGCAAGGTGTTCTAGGGTACCTTGCAGCCTGTAGTTCTTTTAGGTTCCAGCTACTCCCCAACCAGACTGTAGCAGGAGTTTGCTGCAGGGAATGGTGCTGAAGGATACTCGCAGAAGGCTTCAGAACATGTTTTTGGGCTGCTTCCTAGGAGCTCTGAAGTCATGCCTGCCATCAGCCCTCCAGTGTTGCATTGACAGGATCAATTTCTTCAGCTGCCCAGCCGAATGCTGCATGGCATTCAGCTTGATGTCCAATACCATAGCCTGTGACACACACAACATGGCAGAGCCGGACAATTACAATCAGGAGATGATAACCATGAGGCATAATTCCATTGCCAGCGTAATGCGTATGCTAGCAAAGACCATCAATTCTCAGCCTAGAGAACTACGACAGCATCTAAAAGCAGAGATATATTGTGATAGATGCTGATGATGTTCTTTTGACTCAATACATTGCGGTTATTTTCTTACATTCATAATTTGTTACATTATGATCCCTCTGATGCTCACGTCTGCAACATGGAATTCAGCCTCTCCCCCTCATGCATGAAATTACTAACACCATCAAAACATAGCAACATATACAGCTGAACAACAAATAATTGTGATTGGGACAACCATGCTTTTGATGTATCAAGCTGCTGAAATCAATACCTAGATAACACACACATGAATGTCTTCTCCATGCTTTTGATGTATCAAGCTGCTGAAATCAATACCTAGATAACACACACATGAATGTCTTCTCCATGCTTTTGATGTATCAAGCTGCTGAAATCAATACCTAGATAACACACACATGAATGTCTTCTCCATGCTTTTGATGTATCAAGCTGCTGAAATCAAAACCTAGATAACACACACATGAATGTCTTCTCCATGCTTTTGATGTATCAAGCTGCTGAAATCAATACCTAGATAACACACACATGAATATCTTCTCCATGCTTCTCAATGAGCTGCTCCACAACTTTCCTCTGATGAGTTGTGAGCTTTGGAGGTGGCGCCTTCCCAGTCTTACGCTCTAAGTTACAACCAGCCCTGAGTTCTGCATTCATATTTAAGGAGCATGGTAGCATAAGACAAGAAGTGTGTCTCACAGTCAATAGAGCAGGAGAACATAGAGGCCTTAGAGGCATTTTTATGTCGCTGTATGTCTGCAGCCATATCATGCGCAGAAAAGAGTCAGTTTGCAGTGCACTTGGATTACTTGGATGTTACCTTCATCAGTAAATATACGGTCATGGTCATTAATGCCAATATAGAGAATTTGAAAATTCAGATGTTACCATCATCATCTGAGTATGTTTCGCCATCTTCTTTTTCCCTCACTTCTCTGCTTTTCAAGGGCATAGCGGATTTGTTCCTCCCAAAACCCTGATTAAGTCAAGTAGAAGGTAGGTGCCTCAAACTGTGACTAGGAAAGTAGCATCATCAGGTATAAATGTACCTGGTTTGGATCAAGCACCAAATGGTTCGCAGCATAGTTTTCAACTAAGTTCTTGGACTGCTCCCATTCTGCCCTGTCAAAAACATTAAGAGCAACATCAAGCTGTGTGTCTATCAATGAAGTAATACAGCTGTAATCAAGATGAGGCCAATGCGCCACCAACATAACGTGTAAGGCCGATAATATCTCTCACCTGCTGTTTAGCCTCTTTTCTAAGCTTGGCCGCAGCTCAGCTACCTCTAATGGAGTCTTAGACTTTTCAGAACGTTTCCTTTTGCTGGCGGCAAGACCGACTTTAACCTTCGGCTTGTCCTTTTTTAGGCGGCGGCGAGAGCCAGCCATCTGCTTCTACTGAGCTCCAGAAGAAGGGAATGAAACTTGCACAAATTTCCCACATGAACAGTATGTGTCTCAACTCACTAGTGTGAACTGCTGTATACTTCTTGCAGCAAGCCGACGATCGGCATCTCAAATCTCAAATAGTTCGTTTTTCTCCAACGTGAATCATTATCGTGTAACTCTGCGATGTCACATCCAGAACCCTACATATCTGACGTCATCGAGTGTACTCGTCTTGCTGGTACTCAGGATGGAGCGCTTCTGGATAGCTTAAGGGCTCTGTCATGCTTATATCCCAGCCTTAGCACGGACTTGCAGTCTAAGGTCGTGCATAATGTTGTTATTCAACAATCTGCTTTAGCAGACATCATTTATTCCTAACCATCTGGGCAGCTTACATAATTGTAAAAATATGTATGGCATTCTCTTAATATTTCAAAGGCTGTCGTCTGGTTTCTCATGTTGAGATTATTCTTCTATAATGGCATTATTCCCGCCACGCTCTGAGTCATCATGCACTTTCGGATTGCCTACTGCTTCTTCATGGGTCATCAGTATTTGTTCTGCATATTCATGCAGGTCTGGAGATTCTTGATTGACAATAATGTGGTGCACCCAGGCCTTTCATTCCCTGCCCATCAGAGCCTGGCCAAGGTGGTTTTCAGTTGCTGGCCGGCTGATGTACTAGGACCCCACCCAGTAAGTCACTTGTTTCATGAACTAATCATTGCTGTAAGCACTTCCAGATGTGTACTCTACTTGGGCTGCTGGCCTGGAGCATGGCCTGGCCTGGAGCATACATATAAAGCATATCTGTGCCTCTTCTTCCAACTTCATGTTATGAGATTCAGTGGGTGTGTTCAATGAGAGATGTTACCAAAGTGATTCATTGATAACTTGTAAACAAACAGCTTAGAGCTCCGCAGCTCAGTTTATTACAGCAAGGAAAGAGTCAGAAATGTTTGCATTCTCTTGTGGCGTCGTAGCTCTACATACCTACCTTTGAAGAAGCAAGCGAGACCAATGTGTGGAAGTTTCTGATGACCAAGGGTTCCCTGCTGGTAAGAGACATGACATCCATTCAAATGCAATGACGCATGACGCTAAGTACAGGACACTTTGCACATGGAACATGATGTTGACACGTGATGCATGGTATAGTGTGGCGCTTGCACATGGAACATGATGTTGACACGTGGTGCATGGTATAGTGTGGCGCTTGGACATGGAACATGATGTTGACACGTGGTGCATGGTATAGTGTGGCGCTTGGACATGGAACATGATGTTGACACGTGGTGCATGGTATAGTGTGGCGCTTGGACATGGAACATGATGTTGACACGTGGTGCATGGTATAGTGTGGCGCTTGGACATGGAACATGATGACACGTTTTCGTACAAGGTGCGGTGTGGTACTTGGTACATGGTACTAAACAGGGAGACTAGTGCAAACAGCTCAGTAACTTATTACTGCTAGGAAAGCTGATAAGTACCTCTGACTAAGCTGGCAAGTGGCTCATGAACAACAGTAGAGATGCTGAGCATACTGATGAGCACACTACTAGAAACTCGATTAATTGTGTTGACTTGACTGGCATATCACAACCATCATTTTTTGCTGTATGTGCTCAGGACGACGCTGCAGCACTAGGCAATGTTTTTAAAAGGGTAATACAGTCCAGGGATGTTGGAGGGGCATGGCAATTGTTACACAAGCTTTCTCGCAAGGACCCAGAGTCCTTCTGGGGAACTCTTCTGACAGAGGAGCTGAGCTTGCCCTGGCACCAAACGCCACACAGGTATAATAAATGTGTGTCAGAATGACCTTATTATTAGTATGTCCGCCATACTGGACACTAGAGGAGCCTTAAGTTTAATATGACTTATTGTTTATAATCGTGAGGACAGGATGCTGCAGCTGCCCTACAATGCGGGTACTGACCCGGACACTTGCCAGTGGATGCCTGGTGGACGCTTGAACATTGCACAGTGTGCCTTGAGTGGCTGCCGGAGGGCAGCGGCCAGGCGGTCCCTTGCAGGGAATCCTTCAGAGTCTGTCCATCGCCCCTTGCAGAATAAAGGAGATGCTTTGTCCGACTCATTTAGTCCTGCCATTGTGTATGCGGAAGAGGGCTTTCCTGAGCTCTTGAAGACGCTGTCATTAGGAGAGCTGAGGGAGATGTCTGCTCATGTGGCCTGTTGTCTTAGCTGCATTATTGAACCAGGTACGTTATCAATAGCAGATATATACGTTGGCATGTACATAATCAATAGATCATCATCAATAGATATACTGACAGCATTAAACATGATAAAAGAAGTTGTTTGTCATCAGTCATAGTATGTTCAGTATGGCAGTCTACTACCCATACCATCCAGCCCCAAACTAAGCAGCATGATTCTCAGCCTGCTGCCCAGCTTATTTTCAAACAGTGAACTGGCGTGATTACCTTCAATGATAATTAGAGGGACCTAGGATCCACTAGGCATTGTTTGCATCAGCAGCTGTATAATCTTGCTGGTTTATTTGGTTGCAGGAGATGCTGTCGCTATTGTCATGCCAATGACAATGCAGGCGGTCATAATTTACTTTGGTATCGTACTTGCTGGCTGCGTTGTGGTGTCAATGTGAGCCATTATCATGTGATTAATGCTGGCTGCGTTGTGGTGTCAATGTGAGCCATTATCATGTGATTAATGTGATACGAACCTTCAGAGATCATGATCTACAACAGTCTAGCAGCTGCTTCTACTGCTTCATTTTCTCCTAAGCTATTAAGATAAAAGATGATATACTGAGTGCTGATGAAATGGTGCCAGCAGCAGAGACATGATGATGAAGTATCCTTGCAGTAGTTGCTTTTTTAAGGCAGTCTAGAAAGTTATTCTTCTTGATTTCTAAACCGCCTTAACAGTAAATGTGCTATGCTGATGGTGATTATTTGTGCTTTCATCCAACTCATACTTTAGACAATAGCAGTGCAAGATCTCCTGTAATGACAGTAATGTGGTTAGCAGGCTCCTGTGTTATTTTGATAGCAGTTTCTAATAATGACTCTTCATGGAGTTTTGAACAAAGACTACAGTGCTTTCTTACTCTTGATGTCTGAATGTTGTGCTACAACTAGAGCGGACAGCTTCTCCGCTAGCGAGATCTCCGCCCGCCTGGTTATATCTGGTGCCAAGTTAGTAATGACTCAGGACGTGGTGGTCCGAGGTGGAAAGTACCTACCTATGTATTCTAAGGTGATTGGTTTCTGATCCACGGCTCAGGTTAGAAGAGTTCAATATAAGTCTCTTGGAGGGTGCTTATTGGGGAGCAGCAGAGCAGTGACTGATTTAGTCACTGAGTTGAGGCTTGCCATGTTTGATCTAGTCTCTGAGTTGAGGCTTGCCATGTTTGATCTAGTCTCTGAGTTGAGGCTTGCCATGTTAGTTGATCCATTTCAAAGTGCAAAACAAATTGAGCTCAAGAATTTCGCAGCTCTTACAACTCATTTCTGGATAGTATGCTATTAAGCGTTAAAAACAAAGCTCTAACTTCATGTTCTGGCAACACTAGGTATTGGAGGGTGCTAAGGCACCCCCGACCATTGTTGTACCGTCCTTTTCAAGTAGCAGCTCCCCTGAAGTTGACAGTAATCTGTACACAAGGGCCATAATTAGCAGGGCGTCATCAAACGGCTCTGATGCCTCCACTTCTGCTTCTGGCTCATGTCTACGAGTAAAAGCAGAGGTTCAGCTCCGCAGGCCCTGCGATATGCATTATACAACATTTATGAGTCTAGCACCCTGGAAACCTCATGATGGGTCACAGAAGGGTGTTCCCTCCTGGTGGCAATCAACGCCACCCTCGCCTACTACCAGCTGTAGGACCAACTGCTACAATATCATCAACACTTCAGTCGTGGGGACAGCAAGTAGTAGCTCCCAGAATGAGAACAATGTTAGTTACATTGTTAGTTACATTGAATCACCCTAGGTATCAGATGCTAAGCTAAGCTAAGCTGCTAGTTCTGTACATATTTATTACCATTCACTACGCAAATGCAAAAAGTTGTGAACCTCACTTCATCACCTCACTTCCTAGCAACCATTACGACATTCATATCATCGCCCAATTATGAGCATGAAACCGCAATCCATGATGATGATGATGACCCAATGATTAGTTGATTTGGATCCATGATGATGCCGCTTAGTCAGTTTTATCGGTATCACCCGATGCTTTTGTTCATGAATACGATGTAATGACCAGCCTGTTGATCCAATCAGGGAGAAGCAAGGGGTGGTGATGCTGGTAATGCCACTTCTACAGGCCGCCAATCAGGTAGTTCTTGTGGACTACATAAGAGCAGGCATGAGGACTTGCCTTGGATCGTGGACAGCAGCGCAGACTCTAACATTTTGTTCTCTAGTGGAACAACTGGAGAGCCAAAAGCTATCTGTTGGTCACACATTACACCCTTGAGGGCCTGGATAGATGGCTGGGCTCACCAAGACATTCAAATAGGTATAATCATGATGTCTAATTATGATGTCTTAGAGGTACTAGTAATACTGCTGGTGTTACACAGTAGTAGTTTGCTTGTCAAAAGCAGCCTATGAGAAGCACATCCATTTGCTGTGAATTAAGGGATGATGATTTCGTCATATGTGGTACGTTGAAGTCATCATCATCATGATTGTCACATCAAATTCATCATCATGTTGTCCTTCGATGATGCCTCTGCCTTGTTTGTTAGTGATTGCTAATAATCAAGTCAGGTGAGGTGAGGTGAGGGCATATGAGATGAGGTGTGACATGATAATGTCCTTATTCTGTCATATTTATAGTATCATGCCACTGTAGGGGATGTTGTGTGTTGGCCCACAAGCTTAGGATGGATGATGGGGCCCTGGCTCCTATATGCAACCTTCCTGAACGGAGGGACTCTTGCTCTGTACCATGGTGCGCCCTTAGGACCAGATTTCTGCAGGTTTGTGGGAGCCGCGGGTGTGAATGTCCTAGGGCTGGTGCCTAGCATCGTCAAGGCCTGGAGAGCAAGTGGATGCTTGGAGGGCATTCAATGGCCGCACTTGAAATGCATAAGTAGTACAGGCAAGTAGTACAGGCAGTACAGGTAGTACAGTAGTACAGGCAAGTGGTCATCACCTTAGTGATCAGGGCCTAGGCTAGAGGCAAGGGCCTATCACAAATAGCGCAAGCAGCAAAGTGATGCGCCATGCCATGCTGATTAGAATAATGTATTACATAGCCATGCGCCATGCCATGCTGATTAGAATAATGTATTACATAGCCATGCGCCATGCCATGCTGATTAGAATAATGTATTACATAGCCAGAATCAACCTGCGTACCTTAGTTTGGGAACAGTGTTTGTTTGGAGATGCTTATTATGCAAGGTACACATCCGTTTATCTGCACCTCTGACAATGATGTGCTGCATTTTCTTGCACTACTGTGATGATGAGTACATTGTACATGTAACTACTATAACTACTATAACTACTACAGGTGAAGCATCCGCTCCAGAGGACTACCACTGGCTTATGTCCAAGATCAGGTGAGCTTGAGTCAGCCAAGGGTAGTGCACTGCATCATTAACACTGGCTTATGTCCAAGATCAGGTGAGCTTGAGTCAGCCAAGGGTGCACTGCATCATTAAGAACTTCCATAACAAGCATTGCTGCTGCTAGGCAGTGATACAATTAGAGTTCCAGGCTGGTCCTCATGATCTCTGCACAGGTACAAGCCTATTATAGAGTACTGTGGTGGTACTGAGATTGGAGGAGGCTTCCTGTCATGCACCATGTTCCAGCCTCAGAACCCTTCCTGCTTCAGCACTCCTACCCTGGGTACTCAGCTTGGGCTCATGCTGCCTGATGGCACAGTGTCGTACCATCATCAGGGGAGTGGCCAAGCTCCGACGCAGAGAGGTAATACTACTAAGCTTATGCTGCCAGCTTACAGTCCAGCATCTTTTACCACACAACAACATGCAGTCTTAGTAATGACTAGTTTCTGTTGACCTTGAATGTGAAGAAATCCCAACACCTCGCAATGGTCTAAGAACTGGTGTCAGTTATTGTTTCTGCGTAGTAGGATGCGTGTCTGTAGCTTCACATGCTCTCAGCAGGATTACTAACATTTAAGTAGACAACAGTTGTATTCTGCAGAGCACTACATGAGCAAGACACATAAGCAAGATACACGAGCAAGATACATAAGCAAGATACATGAGCAAGATACATGAGCAAGATACATGAGCGTCCATGAATCTAATTTGCTACAGTTCTCTCAGCAAGCTTGCGTGCAATGGTAGCAAAATATGATTGATCAAACGCTTCGTAGTAGCTGCTGCTGGTGATTCAAAAACCTTTTCCTGCCCGTTCACAGCGGTGACTGGTGAACTGGTGCTTGTACCTCCTCTGTTGGGAAGTTCTCAGAGACTTCTGAACAGAAACCATGCTGAGGTGGGAGCTGCTGTAAGCTAGACTGTTACACAAAGTGTCAGGATGAAGAGGCTAAAGCAGAAGGGTCAAAGACCATTCATCTAGATATGAAATAAGTTTCATGTCAATGGGATGTCTACTATGCTAACCTCATAACCTAGTTGGGATGTCTACTATGCTTACCTCATAACTACTCTTTCAACTCAGGTAGTCTGTTTAGTGATATTGTGTTGACCTGTCATTATGTTCCGCCATGCAGGTGTACTTCAAAGGCATGCCTGTAGATTCAACTTATCGAACTGCACTGAGACGTCATGGCGATGAGATGGAGCGCTTGCCTAACGGTTATTACAGAGCACTGGGGAGATGTGACGATACCATGAACTTGGGAGGGATTAAGGTGAGGTGTGTACAGATACCATGAACCTGGGAGGTATGAAGCTTAGGCCTGGGAGTGTGTAACTATACTCTGAATCTGGGAGAGATCATAAGGTTGGACTTTGGGGTTTTTTAACCATACCATGAACCAGGGAGGGATGAATGTGAGAAATGGAGAGGTGTGGTGATTGAGGTGGATGCAAAGCTTAGTAAATGGCGTATACTACATATACTGACGCTTTATTTCTAACTCTCCTCATTGTCTATCTGCTTCTTCCTCTGTGCAATCACCATGTGCAGGTGAGCTCTGTTGAGATCGAGCGGGCAGTTCTCGAGGGCCTGCCAGATGTTGTTGCTGACGTGGCAGCAGTGGGGGTCCCCACACTTGGAGGTGGTCCTGAGCAATTAGTTCTCTTCATAGTGCAGCATGGTCATGGAGGTGCGCTGAGCAATTAGTTTTCTTCATAGTGCAGCATGGTCATGGAGGTGCGCTGAGCAAGTACTATCCAAGTTTAAGATACATTGGTGATAGATCATCCTGCTGTGAGAGGAAGATTCTTAAGCTCAGATTTGGAGTGATCTGCAGCCTTGCAACATTATGAATGAAAGTTAAGATGTGCTGGGCAGGATTTCATACTAAATTATCGTAATGCTGACATCTCCTTAATGTACGGCTACAGGTAACATTGAAGTGTTGCTTGAGACCTGCCAGAGGGAAGTGAGGAAGCTATTGAATCCTCTCTTCAAGGTTTCTAGAGTGATCCTTAAATCTCAATTACCTCGAACTGCCTCTAACAAAGTGATTAGACGAGAGCTCCGTTTAGAATTGCTGAATATGAAATCTCCAACAACATCAACTTCATCGAAGCTGTAGTAGGAGATATCAAACCTAGATTTTTTACTAGATCACTGCTGTTCAAATTATACTGAGTACTTAGTATATTTTTTTTCTATTTTTTCTAATCTAGACCCGCCCGCCTCCTGGCAGTACAATTTCAAAAGCGAGGGTAGAGAGTTTCCTACCAGTTTTAATCAATGAGTACATGATAGTGTTTAAGGATTGCGCTAGAAAGTTTCTGCTAGACCTGAATCATGCCTACATCAAGAGACATGTAGGTCTTCATATTGCAACAATTAGCATGCGGAAGCACTAGAAGATGACCAGACTCTACGACATTGAGCAGCTGCCTTCCTGACAGCTCTTTTGTCGTCATCCAAGGCCAGGCTCGAGGCTTTGAGCCTCACTTCTAGTACCCATACTTTCACCTCTAGTACTACCTCCAGCAATGCACTGTGCCAGTACCTTCAACCCCAACCGGTATACAGCCATGCAGTGCATGCAGACCTGCACCTGATGATCAGACAGAGAAGATTGCATGGCGAGAACTTGAGCAATTAGACAGCCATGCAGTGCATGCAGACCTGCACCTGATCAGACAGAGAAGATTGCATGATAAGACAGCAATAACCCTGATGGGCAGCACACCTTTCTCTCCTATGCGATTGTAGTAATTGTAGTGTCCTAAATCATTTCTTATGTGGTCGATACTCTCATCCTAATGGACCCAACGAAGTCTTTCATCGGCCATGGGAAATATCGAGCATCTTGAGGACACAGATGCCATTCTTCTATCTGGTGTTCTTCAGATGAGGTGTTAGATTGTAGTCAATCGGCTATCATTACACAACACAAGTGTCAGTCGAGTCTTTAAAATATTTCAGAAGCTTATTAGGAGGGATAGTAATAAGGTGTGAGACCCGCTCAAGCCGAGTAGTACAACTTCTGAAAATTGCTTGCAAATGAAATGAAATCATGCCTCAATGATGCAGTAGATATGTAGCTACTACAGTGAATCATTCAATTGTAACAATTCAGTACTGGCAGGCAGTTCAGTACACCACTGGATGAGAGACCATAATTGGGTGTAGTCAGAACCCTGGAGACAGGCGGGTTCATGAGAAGGGCTGTGGTGCAACTACACCACCCCAATTTCATTACTTAGCCTGGCAACCATGTTCATACTGAACAGGCAAGTCCATATATATTTTCAGAAGAAATCATCGTCATCATCGTATACATTGTTGTCAAGATCATCGTGGTCCTCTCCGTGTAGCTCTGCCATGTTCACCTGAGCAAATGCACACAGTCACAGAGTGGGCAAGGAGGTGCTAAGTAGAGGTAATCACAATCACAAAGAAGTAACAGGAAATTAATCGGCACAAACTGTCGATGGATTATTCAATGGCAAGTGGCGCAACGAGGTGCAATGACAAATGTTCACATTTAAATATGGGCAGGGCTCATTTCTCATCTCCAGTCAAACACCAAGTGTCCATGATGGACATGTTGTCGACACGCTAGTTGCATTCACTGGTCTCGTAACCAATGAAGTTAGTAACATGTTCAGTTTACTCACTGTGTACCAACCCATGTAGTAGCACCTTCTGATAAAACCGCATGACTCCACACCGTCATGCTGTTATTCACACACTGAAACACACTCATTACCTGGTATCGTAGAATGCCACCCACTCCACCAAAACCTCTGCAGAACTGGCTTCCTTCTTGACTTTTGTTGGTTACAAACTCTAGAGTACACCCAAACTTCTTGTAGTTTGCTGCCAGCCACTCCAGCAGAGCAATCTTCTCCTGAGGTTCAAGATCTGAGCTTGTTTCCTTATCCTTGAAATGGCTGGTGTCTTTAGCCTGCCAGGGTCAATGTAGAAAGATACATGGTTTAAGGGCACATGAGAGAAAAAGATCATGCAAAACGGAATATAAGGGATTTTTCTCCAGGGCATGTCGTCAATAAGCACAATTAACACAAATAACACCCTAGCTTCTTTGTGTGAACTATCACGACAATGATAGAGCCAGGCCTTCACAGCTCCTACATACTCAGCAGCCAGGTGGTATCCATCTGGGACAATCCATCAGCAATCAGGACAATCTAAACAGTCTTAGGAAGCATCTTGTCACAACCATTATGCACTGATCACAAGCACTGAATTCATTTCCAGACTTGCAACCACTGCAGCCATACTCAAGCACTCACACCTGATCAGAAGTCAGGTATTTGATCTCCACTTTGCCGCTGGGGTGCAACAACTCGTACCGATCACAGTCTAGGTTCTCCCAGACCAGCAATGTGTCCACTGCGCCCATGTCAAGGCAAGCCAGTGTGTCTTGAATCCCAAATACGTACTTGTTCGTATCTTGGCTGATCTCCTCAAAGAACCTGAGGAGGAAGAAAGAGTGGGATAGGCTGAGCTACACTTGAGGCCATACCTAGTTTCTCCAGAAAATAGTGAAGGATGCTCTCAGAGATGGCAGGCATTTATAAAGAGATGCTCTCAGAGATGGCAGGCATTTATAAATAGATGTTATTGATGACAACAGGCCACTTACAACCAACAGTCATGTCAGAAGAGCACAGAGGCAGTCTTGAAATGCATGCCTTAACATGTCTACTAAATCTGTCGATCAATTTAGTGATAATCAATCCCTTAACTATCACACAGAGCACTTTTTTTTACAGGTGGTCTCTGATGACTCTTACTTTCCGATCAGTTTTTTCTCCTGAACAAACTTGACATTTGCTAGCATGTCAGCAGCAAGCTCAATGGCTTGGTTGAAACCGTTCTCTCCACCTTCAACAGAATGATATGTCCATTGTCTTCTTTCTTTATGAAAACACTATCATCGCAAGCGAAAGTGTAACAATCGCCAAGCCACTTCTTTGTCCAGCTTTCAAAGACAGGCCACAACGGTATGCATGCACATGCTGAAAGAGAAGCCAGGAAACATAGAAATCCATGCATTAATTTTGGAGATGTCACCTCCAACAAGTGACACAACCAATCTCCAACACTTCTTCCTCACCATATGATACATCCACACTTCCCAGCACCACCGCCTGCAACCTTGGATCAAACATATCTGATTGCCCTAAATCGGTCTTAAAATCTGCACTTCCAGCAAGAACCAGTCCGCTCACATTTGGACGGTCGTTAGTGATGAAGAATTGCACAGCCATCTCAGCCACCTAACAAAGTGTTGCAGATATACAGCACAGATATCAGAAAAGAGAAGAAGACACAAAACATGATCAAGACCTTAAGCTTGGCATTGGTTGCAAGATTGAAGGCTTAAACTAAGCACACAAATGAAATGACCCAAACAGGCTGCTGCAGGCAGATCTTCTCTTACGTCTGTCATATTCCATGGTAGGGGACGATGCTGACTGCTGAGACCTGAGATGCATGTTGTCAAGGGATGTGCAGTCATGGCATAGAGAGAGCTGTGGACCTTATATAAGTGCAGGTATCTGCTAACATGAACATGCGTACCACATGATCAAGACACACCTTCCTGACATAGTTGTGTCGCTTTTCAAGTCGCAATCGTGCGAAACGAAGAGCTGACTGTCCTCCTCTTCCGTGCTTCTTTGGCAAGTCTACTGTAAATTTGTGCATGATCTCTCTTGTGTTACCAGAAAGAGTACCAAACAAACTGCCGTTACCATCCATAATGATGAAACCATACCTGATCGAGTCAGAAAGAATAATTTAATGCACACCATAGCATCAAAAAATTGACACCCTTCTTTCTAGGGTTTGCATGACTAAATTTATTACATATTATTATATTGTGCAGTACATGATTGGGCTTGTATGTCTTCTCCATTTCTACATCGCTGTTTTGTTCTGAAACATGATGCAGTATTGCCGAGGATAACTCACTTGTTATCTGACTCCAGAAGCTCATTTAAAGCCTCAGTGTGAAACTTATTGTCACACAAGTACAAGGATGTGTTGATTGGTTTGAAAGGTTCAAAATCTATGTTGACCTTCTTCTCCTTCCCGTCATCAGTCATGATGATACCAGTGTACACCACCAGGCCATTAGGAGGAACCTAACCAGAGTAGCATCAGGTCAGCAGTCAGTCCCCGCTGTTTTGTGCATGTTGTATGCTTCCTTAGATCTAAGCTCCGCTGCCTGCACATCACGATGCGCACCTTAGTGTATAACTTGAGTCTCTGCTGAGCTGAGGTGATGGCACTGAGGACAGACAGTCTGTTCACTCTGCTCTTAATGTTACTGGCTGTGCCATACTCATCGCCAAGCATCTTGTTCACTCGTGAAACCTGTCATGAAATAAAACTGGTTACCGGTATTTTGACGTTGGACCTGAGATATATTTTCATTTCGTGCCTGATCTTTTGGCGGCATGATTAGACTGATCATACTTGTTCCAGCACCTCTCGCTGACTCCAACGCCTTGATCAACTAAGAAGGGAAGGTGCTCAGAAATTGAAGAATCGACAAACTAAGATCAATAGACTCACTCTCTTAATCTTCCACATTTCTATGTTTTTGTCGGTGTCATTTGAGTCCGCCATGTCCCCCTTAAACTCTTCTCAGGCGGCTGCTCCTCCCTATCAGGATCTCGCGTCTGAAGATCGGACGAGTCAAATATTATCCACGTTGATAGTATTAATTGAGTTTTTTGCAAATTATTTGCCGTACTCCAGTGATATGTCTCTCCCAAGTACAGCTCTCTAAACACTTTCGAGCTAAGGGCCGTGGAGAAGTGATCCAGACCATTCTAAGGTGATGATATCGAAAGCTTGAACATAGACACAATTTAAACGTTACAAATGCAGATACTTGAGCCCAAATTTATTCCAGTCGTGGTGTGGATTTTAGGTATTCAATCCGGTGAGGATTTTCCGGTCATTCTTCTTGGGCCGAATTGTAATGTTGAATGGACGTAATTGTCTTAGGAGAAGGCAATAATAAAATCATAGCAGAATTTACAGAATTGTATTCATATATTCATGTATTCATATCACTAGTCCAGTAGCATCATCATGCATCTGCTACCTCCAAATGCTTTTCCAAGGTGGCATTGGCCCTGCAGCGGCTCTGACGGAATGTATCCACTCGGCCCATCACTCATGGTACCACGCGCAGTAGAGTTAATGTCAGTAGGTGTTGCCATCAGTAACTACATTAACTACTGTACGGGCTTAAGGGAAGGCACTTAAGCTGACTGGATGTGGTTTGATGCTTCCTCTAGCATGCTCAATAACTCAGGATCAAACAGGTCATCAATATCTCCCACTAGTGGATCTGATGCCCATGCAAAGTTGTCATGCCCCGAATAGACAAAAGTGGTAAGCAATGCGGACTTGTTTGCAATAATTTAAATTGAGTTGCTTCCTTTTTTTAATTACAGTCGCCTGAAATAAGAATTTAGCTTGTTGTATTCAGTGAAGCTTCATATATCTCATAATTCCAATCAATGAGTACATGATATTGTTTAAGGATTGTGCTATAAAGTTTCTGCTATACCTACATCAAGAGACATGTAGGTCTTCATATTGCAACAATTAGCATGCGGAAGCACTAGAAGATGACCAGACTCTACGACATTGAACAGCTGCCTTCCTGACAGCTCTTTTGTCGTCATCCAAGGCCAGGCTCAAGGCTTTGAGTACCTGTAGCAAAGATGATGAGATAAGAAGGCTATGTTAATTTTAGGATATAACTAACCAACTTCCTAACTAACCAACAGAGTTTGAGGCAGGTTAGGATGAGCCTATCAGGTACTCAATTCTGTATCTTGGCTAGTATAATATATCCATGCAGTAAGTACAATCATGTTCTCCTAAGATGAGGTCTCACCTTCTTCTTGTGAGGATGCAGCATGTAGTAAGGTATCACCGCTATCATGGCATGCAGACAGCTTATGCAGGCCAGCCTAGAGGAAGCGGGGACATGGCTCCGGTCAATGAGCAAGGCACATGTTGTATCCAAAATGTCTGCAGTAAGGGACTCATCCAGTTGATGAAGGGTGTCATCTACTATGGAATTCATCCTGGTCCCAGCAGTGATATTTGTCAGTCCTTCTGATACAAGACTTCCCCCCTCACTTCTAGTACCCATATTTTCACCTCTAGTACTACCTCCAGCAATGCACTGTGCCAGTACCTTCAAACCCATCAGTAAGGCATCCTCCTTCATGCATACATATGACTGATAGCTGTCAAGGGTCACTACCGTAATAGGATTCACGACTGTCGCTGATGAGTTGTGGATAGTAGGATCATCAACCTCCATGGGACTAGATGCATGTTGTTCCCTCTCAGGAGCCCCGGCGGCTGGCACTGCCTCATGTGAGGAAACCTGATGGCTGAAGTTAGAAGTGTTGGAAGATGCTGTTGAGAAGCTGGAAACAGCCACAGCAGAGGGAGCAAGGCCGCCAGCTACTGCTGATGTTCTAATGATGAAATACTTCAGGGCTCTGACGAGGTGAGGAAGGAAGGAGGATGAGGAGGGAAGGTAGATTGCCACGGGTGTGCATCCCAGTAGGTGCATGAGGGCAAGCTGTACTGCTGGTACCTCACCGCCACCAGAACCACACTGTTGCTGCTGTTGCGGTACATGACCAGCACTTTCTAGACAGGCTTTGATAGCAGACAGGCACTTGCTGAAGGTGCGCTGCTGCCACAGAGTTGAGGAAGCAGTGGTCCTAGTGCTTGGTACAGCGGGAACCATCATCCCAGTTGATGTGGGAGTGGCTTTGGCAGCAGCGGTGCCTGAGAAAGTGGAAGTTGATGCATCTGGCAGATGGTCTGCTGAAGACACAACTCTGGTCTCTTGCGAAGAGGCATTTGACATAATGACTCCGAACAACTTCACACTTTCAGTCAGAACACCCAGGACCTCAGCAGCAGCAGCATCTCCAAGTACTGCAGTTCCCTTGGCGAGTGCCTCCTGCTGGTGACACTTCATTTTGAGCCAACTTCCTCTCTCAGTAAGGATGGACAGCGCTGCATGGACAGCTTGCATGGCCATGGGATGGCCTCGCATGGCGAGAACTTGAGCAATCACAGCCATGCAGTGCATGGACCTGCACATGATCAGGCAAGATGATTGCATGGCGAGAACTTGAACAATTATACAGCCTTACAGTGCATGCAGACCTGTACCTGATCAGACAGAGAAGATTGCATGGCGAGAACTTGAGCAATTAGACAGCCATGCAGTGCATGCAGATCTGCACCTGATCAGACAGAGAAGATCGCATGATTAAACAACCCTGATGGGCAGCACACCTTTCTCTCCTCTGCGATTGTAGCAGAAGGCCTGATTCTCCCTCCAATATCTTGTTGACAAGCAGGGCTGAGGAGGGGATGGACTTAGTATCTGCAGATGATTGCCCTGCTTTGACTATTGGTACATGCTGAACAAGAGCAGCAAGGGCAGTACAGGCCGCACTGCTTGTGTCCCTATCCACATACTGCTGTGACTCATGTGCAAGGTACAGCAGAGCAGCAGGCAGCACCAACTTCGCCTGACCATCATCCGAGGAGCAGCTAGTAGATGCAGCAGGCAGCACCAATTTCACCTGACCATGATCTGAGGAGCAGCTAGTAGATGTGGCCAAGGCATCCATGAATGTTGAGTCGAAGTCAGCGCATGGTTTGGTAGGTTCGGTGATGCATGCTGTAGCAGCGAGCGCCCTACATGTGGTGATTGCCATGCATGCAGCATGCACAGCTGCAACATCAGAAATCTGTAGCGCCCTCTTAACAACTTGAGAATGCTGCTGGTCTGAGCATGATGAGGTCACAGCCGATGTTTGAGGTGTCTCATGATCCATCTCTGTTGACAGCTTCTGGGCTCGAGAGGCAGCGTTCACGATGATAGTAGCCGCCTTGGAAGCAATTTCTGCAAATAGCAGGCAAGTAACAGGATATTGATAATCATTGTCAGCAACATATAGACAGTCCTGCATGCATTGTCAGCAACATATAGACAGTCCCATGCATTGTCAGCTCAACATATAGACAGTCCCATGCATTGTCAGCAACATATAGACAGTCCCATGCACTGTCAGCTCAACATATTTTATATTATAAGCACTATTGCATTAGTCATCAGCACTTCAGCATGTGTCCTCGAGTGGGTTACATGGTTAAGACCTTGTTTGTACTGCCCTCAGGTCATGAGGTAGCTGATGTACTGCTTGTACTGCCCTCAGGTCATGAGGGAGCTGATGTACTGCTTAGCTAACTGCCCTCAGGTCATGAGGGAGCTGAGCTACTGCTTAGCTAACTGCCATGTGCTTTATTCAGACCTACCTTTAGTTCTAGTTAGCAATTAACAATAAATAATCTGAAAGTCCCCACATGTTCATTGTCCCCACATCTAAACACATGATTATTGATGTGTATGAGATGTATGATGAACACTACACCTTGCTGCTGCTCATCGTAGCACATGATTATTGATGTGCATTATGAGATGTATGATGAAGGAACACTACACCTTGCTGCTGCTCATAATCTGAGCACATGATTATTGATGTGGATGAGATGTATGATGAAGGAGCACACCTTGCTGCTGCTCATCTGAGCACATTGCCACCAGGCACCTCACACAGGCACCAGCAGCCCTGAAAGCAGTACAGAAAACATCTTGGCTCTCCTCCCAACCTCCCCCTACCACAACACTAGTAGATGGAGGACCATCATGATACCGCGTTTCTTCTGTGGCATCCCCTTTCATATCATTGTCTGGGTTCTTGTCTGTGATGGACAGAGTTTCAAGAATTGCCCTTGCAAAAGAGGCCGCCTCCTGAGCTTCAGAGTGGTAGTGCGATGCCGCAGCTTCTCCATCTCTTCCCAAGCAGCTGCTGTGGTGGACTGAACTAATACATCTGAAGGGCAGTATGTGCTTTGCAAGACAGACCAACACATCTATTACCCAGTAAAGATCCTCCTACAAAGCAGTGTAGGAAGTGAGGAATGAGGAGTCTAAGCGCATATCAAGGCATCGTATGCCATGCACTTTGCAAAGCCTCACGAGCCCCAACGTCAACAGCGCTTCAGGACTGTGCAAACATGAAGCCGATACACAAGTAAATGAAGCTGATTCGCACTGAAGCCGAACCAGAACCATAGGAATGATAACGAATTACAAATGCAGTAAATTTGACAGAATGCATGCGTTATGATGCGTGATGCCTCCCAGATATACTATGATGCGTGATGCCTCCCAGGCATCATACTATGCATCAACTGCATTCAGTTTCCATGACATTATTCAGTTTCCATACCATTTCCTTCAGATTCCGCGACATGCTGCCAAGATTTGTACTGCCAGCAGCTGCTACCACCTCTTTCATCATGTGCTGCAGCACCCTCAGCACCTCCTCCCTCAACCTGGACACTATCATCCACCCCATTGGCCTTCTGGCACCAGAAGCCTTACTCAGGGAAGCTGCCACAGACAAGATCTGCCGTCTTTCAGCAGCAGCCATGCTGCCTGACAGTGACCTGCTCAGTCTAGTATCCAAAGCGGCCATGAGGTCTCCAACCACTACGTCCTCAACTAGTCTAAGGCAACCAGGGGCGCTCTGCGCTGCATGCATGGCAGCAGCAGCTGCCTGTACTGCAACAGCCTGCAGGGACCTGGACTCACCCCACTCCAAGTGCATGACCACGACGTCACTGGGGACCATGACAGGCCCGGCTGACACATCAGCAGCGGCCACTTCAGTGAGTGCAGCTGCTGAAGTGGCGTTGGTCACTGCAGCAGCACCGCCATCCCTGTTCATGAGATCATTTTCAGTCAAGGTCGTTTGCAGGCCTGCAGCGTGACTCATTCTTGATGGTTCCATGAGACACCAGGAAGCTGGCTGGAACCTGCCTGTTGTGGAGGATGAGGGACACTTGATGGCGATTTTCACCAGCCAGGAGCATGCACTATGCAGCAGTACAGCACTCAGCAGCACTTTTGTACCGCCAGCAGCCCACGACGTTGCTGCTGCCATGATGCTTGACCAGACCTGACATGTCATGACTGTCAACTCAGCTAACACGTCAGAGGGTACGGCAGCCGCAGCAATGCTGCCCGCCTCTTCACCATTGCGAACTAGTGTACATGCCTCTGTATCATCATTACCACTACTGTTACCTGATGCATCAGCATCTGATGCATGATGATATTTCCTCCACTCCAGGTTCAGGAGAGAACCGAAAGCAAGGAGGGCCGTCGCAATCTGTGGTAATGCAGCCTCTAAGTCACTGCCACTGCTGCCTGATGGAGGTACTGCATTTGACCAGTCATGAGGACCGTTGGAAGATGGGATCTCACCAATCATGCTATTGCTATGGGCAGCATGTTGAAAATTTATGGCTTGAAGGACTTGATTGAGCAAGAAGAGAGTAAAACGGTGGGCCTGGTTCAGATGTGGCAGTACTAAAGGCTGTCTGTCTGCTCTCACAAAATCATCAGGATCAGCAGTTTCCACATAGCTGCCAGCTGAGTAAGGGAAGACTACTGGTGGAACATTCCGCCCGACGTTACTTAGTTCACCACCGCTGTCCGCTGGCGGTAACACGTTGAGCAGGAGAGGGAGGATGCTGTGCAGTACAGTAGAGCAAGATGACGGACTTGCAGCAGACACCTGATTATGTATGAGTATATGGTAGTAGATATTAACAGGTTTGGATATAATGAACAAGCTGTACGGCAGTACAATGCCTAAGTACAATGGAGCCATCATGAGCAGGTAGTACACCAAACAGGTTAGAGGATAGAGATGAATCCATACCCTTTCTTGCAATTTGAAAACAAGAGCCACCACCGAAGACGATCACTTGGAATTCAGCCAATAGCTTGCAGTTTCAATCTATTGCAACCTCACAACAAGGACATACAGCTGCTACTTCAGCTACATACAGCTGCTACTTCAGCAAGCTTAAGCTTTCTACTGTCATGATCTGATGCATATCAACACATGCTGCTATGTAATCGTTGGCATGTAAGCAGCAGCCCTGCTACCACACATGAAAGCATGCAGCAGAAGCTTCATGCAGCTATATAAGAGGACCGGGTACTTGGATAATGGGAGCTACTCACTGCAGCTAAACAACAGCTAAACCCTAAACCGTGAACCCCTTTACACCTACACAAGAAGGCCACCAGGTAAGCAACGAGTTGTTTCTTGGGAGCTACTCACTGCAGCAACAGCAGCTGAGGCACACATGATACGCCGCTCCATGGGGATGTCCTTAGTAGTGTGAAGAAGGTGCTCCGGATCCAAAGACTTCTTCTCCTCTTCAGTTGTACTGCTCAATACCGGCAGCTCCAAGCAGAGCCTCAGCTCCCCGACCACCTCCATATCAGAGGCCACCAGCTTATCAATCGTGGCAGGCCCAAGAACCATCAGGCAACGTCTCAGGCAGGCCGCTGCAGCAGCTGAAAGGGACTTCCTTTGATCCAAGTCTTCACCCGGCATGACCCCAGGCTCTGAGGGCGACATGATGTCAAACCTGAGGGCTTGCCACATCTGATCTCACGTTCCAGAACGATGAACAAGTCCAAGTTAATTCAATGAACAGCGATGAGGGCAATCATACATTTTATGAACGCTTTTGAAACAGGGCAGTGCCCAGTTTGTGCCTAGTTTAATAGATAGTTTAATAGATAGGGTCAAACTCCTTGGCAGCTTACTAAACAGGACACGTGCGCCCTAGGCCCTAGGCCCCTCATCAAATATCAGAGTTGATGTACAATTCTACATCTGTAAATCAAGGGCCCAGGCCCAGATCATGCTCCCTGCTTGTCATGTTTATTAGACATGCTGCCACTGAGTCTCATTACCTGCAAATACCTGCAAACCAATGCCTGCTAAGTACCTGCAACCCAATACCTTCTAAGTACCTGCAACCCACTGCCTGCTAAGTACCTACAACCCACTGCCTGCTAAGTACCTGCAACCCAATACCTTCTAAGTACCTGCAACCCACTGCCTGCTAAGTACCTGCAACGACCCAATACCTGCTAAGTATCTACAACCCACTGCCTGCTAAGTACCTACAAACCAATGCCTGCTAAGTACCTGCAACGACCCAATACCTGCTAAGTACCTACAACCCACTGCCTGCTAAGTACCTACAAACCAATGCCTGCTAAGTACCTTATCAAAGTAGGGAAGCAGAGCCTCTCTGCCAAATGAGGCGGAACAGCGCACCAATGCAGACATAGCATCCTCCTTGGATGGCCTGCATATTGAAACAGGAGTGAGACATGAAACACGACAAGGCACGGTTCTCCCCTTCATGGTGTCAAGCTTGCACTGAGCGAGAGACTTGATCAGCCAGATAGTGATAATCATGACAGGATATCTCAAAATAACATCCATATACAAATAAGCATGGCATCAGCACTACAGGTAGTACCTGTGTGTTGATGTCAGCTTCTCCAGAATCAGAGGCATGACCCACTGGCACAAGAAAGGGCTGGCAGATAAGGCCTCCTCTAATGCATCCTCCAGCTGAAGACAGATGAGGGTAAAGTGACCATGATGCCAATATGGTCACAGAGTAACAGAGATGATCATAACAGAACCATAGATGAGATCACGATCAGAGCCATAGGGAAGATCATGATCACAGCGTAAAAAGTCATAAACAGTAGCTTGACATTGACGTCACAACTTAAAGAGCAACTACATAGTTGAAAACTCAGATAGCAGCATCCAGCAAAGCACTTGAGACAGGAAGATCAGGATGTTACATCATCATCAACAGGATGTTACAAATGAGGCAAGTGATGACTAATAAGTCCTAAATCAGCTCAAATTTATCACCTCATCGGAGCTCACTTTGCTGAGCTGTTGTCTTAAGAACCTCTTGAAACAGCCCCCAATGAACAGCATAAAGGACACCATGTCAATTATAAGCAGGGGATGCCTAAAAATCAAAACCAGGGCATTCGTATTGTAAACTGCACCTGTTGCCTAGTAATGCCATGAGGGTCATTCTTGGGCGGCGTGAAACGGACAGGGAAGTAGCAAGACATGACTTCTGCCAGCTCCTGGGCATGCCTCTGCAAGGGCTCAGGGTTTACACCCGGAAGATGGTAAGCAGCACAAGTTGCCTGAAACAGCGGCATGGAATGCAATTGAGAATCTCTCAGATCCTGATCATCCGAATAAATATCATTTTCAAGTAGCACATGCCTTGATGAATCGAAAGGGAAGTAATAAACTTAGCAGTTACCTAGTACTGCCATGTAGTACTGCCATAATGCAGTACTAAAAATGTAAGCTTCGTAGAGCATTTCAGATCCTTGGGACCGCCATTCACATTGTCAGAGATCATGGCAGCAATAGTGCTTTCAATAGCTAACAATAATAGTTCCTACCTTGATGATGTTGAATGACAGTTTGAGGCATCGGGGGTCCTTCTCCTCATCAATGGCAGCAATAGCGGTGCTTTCAATAGCTAACAATAATAGTTCCTACCTTGATGATATTGAATGACAGTTTGAGGCATCGGGGGTCCTTCTCCTCATCAATGGCAGCAATGGTAGCGTCCACCAAATCAATGCTTCTCTTTGAAGGCTCCGCACCTGCTGGCGATGATGCAGCAGCACTGCCATACCTCTGCAGGAAATATATTTTGAACCAGTCAGACAAGAGATTATGCAATACTGAGAAATGGTCTCATTTGCAATAATGCTATATAAGTAGTAGTACCAGAAATGAATAATGATCATTCACCATCATGACAGCTTCATAAGCAAAGCCATGCAGTCATCCTCATCGCTTGCAACATCTCACACTAGTGTGAACTAGCAGGTTGCATCATCATCATGTCCCCAATGCATGAAATATCCCCCACTTCATACCTCCAGCAACTTGAGCCAGAGAGTGAGGCAAGCTTGTCTCTCTGGCCTGGCAAGTGGTGGCACCTGCACAATGTTGAGACAGGCCCATATCTCAGTAAATTCAGCCAATCAACTAGAGAACAGGCCTGCAATAACATGAATGTGGAAGGTAAGCTGATGCTCATGCACCTGACCTGAACAGACACCACAAATTTTGCCATCATCTCCAAGGCACAGCTCTGATCCAACCCTGGTGATACTGAGCTGTCTGCATTCATTAGTAGAGTTTACTCAATGCTGGCTCAGAGGTAGAAGTCATTGATGAAGTGTGGAGGGAGAAGTCATTGATGAAGTGTGGAGGTAGAAGTCATTGATGAAGTGTGGAGGTAGAAGTCATTGATGAAGTGTGCTCAACAACAAACATCTTACTTTCAGTAAAATGCTGGGAAGAGCCCCGATTCACCAAAGCCAGGCATCCTTTAGCAGCAGCTTCCACACATTGCCTGACAGCAATAATATCAACGGTCAGATTTGCACCGTCTCCTGGTTTTATAATCTTTCCCCCATCCTTTCTTAAGGTATATTAGCAGAGGTATGAAATGCAAGGAAGTATTCCACACATAAATCATTACATCTACATCATTATGTGAATAGGTTTCACCAATCAGCAAGCCTTGCTGTGAGGAATTCTGCAATCACATGCACGTGTTCTGTCTTCAAGAGCTCAGGCGCACCCTCAACAACCTGCGATGACACCATGATGAATGACAGGAGACAACATATGCAGTACAACAACCATGTGCAGTACAACAACCTTATGCATGTGTTCCAGGCAAGAAAGATGACCATTAAAATGGTATTCATATGAATATCAGCATAGTGGATGTAGAGGGTTGAGGTATGATATGTGTTGATAACTGCTGGTCATCATCTTCTAATGTATTCTTCACCTCCACAAGGAGTTTGGTGCCAGCATTCCGTTTGTAAGGATCAGGATTCGTTAGCCATTGCTGTAAACTGAGGACCTGCATCAGGATATCATTCCCATGCATCATGAAATTCTCCTCTCATGAGTAGGTATGCAAAGTTGTGGTTAAAAATACCCTTTGCAGAGAGTGTGGTGAGTTCCAGGCCGATAAATGTACTCACAATTGCAGGAACAGTCAGATCTCCTGATCTCAACTTTTGCACCAGTGTCTGCGCACTCTCTGATCGAGCAGTATCTGAAGCATCATCAGCTAAATACAAATGAATACAAGGGTGAATAGAATCCATAAATATCTGTTATGGGCACAACATTCGACTTTGCGTGCACTCAAACCTCCGAAACCTGTGGAAGTTAATATGACTAGGATTGAGCATTCTATAATTTCAAAATTCAAAGATGAAGTATCTTTCAAACTGGCCCAGTGCTGCTGGATACGTTATGTGTGCTCTACGGATCCTTGTCAGCCTGTGGCGTTACTCTTTTTGAGCGCAATTGTAGGAAACTGGTATTAGAGTTGTCCTGAAATTTTAAACGTTTCGTTCTATCCTTAATTTATTACGTTACGAGCTTGACGCAGATTCTGTTTGGGAAGGGCAGCAAGGGACAGGGAGAGGGGCCTTCTCAGCTGCGTGTTGATAGCATTGAAGTTCATAAAAGGAGGATTGCCGCGAGTGCATCGCATACGCGTACTTGCACGTCTACCTGCTTATCAACGCCTTCACCTTCTACACCTAAGTCTGTGAATCATCAAGAGATTGACAATCAAATGGATATGCTAGCATCTGTTTGTATTCAGGATAGGAGCGACGAAGACAGTCGTCGTGATGAACGAGAACCCCCTATGCTCCCTGCATTATTAGTAACGACTACGGCTCCTACCATCATTGTGTCTACTGATGATGATGCAAGAGATGATAATCTATGCAGATGAGACTGAAGTCTCTGGTGATGAGTCTTGATACCTAAGCAGGTAAAATTGATATTCTGCTGTATCATCTGCTTATGATGGTGTAACTAGCAGATGTAACCTTCTGACCGTAGTGATACTGTAGCCTTGCTTGTATACAGCAGGATATATCTCACTGCTTCTTTAACATTATTCTCCTGCACTACAACAAAATCTTTTTGCTTAACAATGATTTTTCTGTTCACAAGTTATTGTTTCGCACATGCATACTCATGAAAGCTGCATAGGATGGCAGGATTATACCTTATTGCAGCTGCTTGCAACCTTTAGCATGGGAAATCTGCATTATGCTTATATATCCTCATAACACAATTGACAGCGCTGATGCGTTGATTTTTTGCAGAGCAGAAGATTTCTGCAAAGGCTACTGCGACCTCATCTACAACCACGGTGCCATCGCTGCAGAGCCTGCTAGTTGTGAACACTGAAGCAAAGGTTGTAACCTTCCGTTATGCTTGAGGCACAAATCATTTTTAATACAGCTGATATAATGGAAAAAAATTGATCCGTCTGACACTTTATTTGATGCTGATTTCTGTTCCTATAGTCCATGGAGTAGTGGCACCTATTGAAAACAATGCAATCAATGGTGATAAAAGGTGTTCATTGAGTATTGGCTTCCATTAGTCTAGGAAGACTCTCTGGCGTATCATTAGCAGTAGAGTTCTCTTCCGAAGGCATCATCTAACGCCTATCCATTTGAAAACATATTTGCTGCCATGATAAGTCTCTGTTGAGTTGTATTAAATGAGAATTGGCTGCATTTGTGCCTGTTTTGGTTTTATGTACACGATGATGATTTGAGCATGCACTTGCTTTATATTGCGATTTAAATCATGATAAGATTTCGTGCAGAAATGTTTCATTATCAGCACAGGCGCGCATTAGGAAGCAGGTTCTAAGGTTAAGTCAATAATATTGGTTCTGGGGCGCTTTAGCGTTCCATGGATGTTTTAGCCGCAAGGAAGCGTATGAATCATTAAAGGGACGCTGTAAAACTTTATGAATCGATTGTACCGACACGACATTCGTCTCGTAGTTCATGATACTGAAGAAATGTTGAGGATGCAAGCCCCTTGATTTCATGGTTCAAACATTTTATTTAAAGGCTCGCCTTGATGGTGACAGCAGTGAGCAGGTATTCAGCAAGACGAGAAAATCATTTGAATAATAATGAGACCTTGACCAGCCCACAATTTCCTTGTCAATCCTCAGGCTGTGAATGTTCCTATTATAAGGACCACTTCAAGCAGGAAAAAAGTCTTACATGCTGACACCGCAGGGGCTGCAGACTGCTCAGCAAAAGCAATCATATTCTCCACCACAGACAAAATCAGCCAAGTCCGCGATGGAATCTCCAAGCTTCTAGGCAAAGATCCACATGCTTGGGCTCTCACAGGTAAGATACTGCGTACTATGCTCCATGCACTTCTTGGGCTCTCACAGGTGAGATACTGCGTACTATGCTCCATGCAAGATGTAGTACATTTCATCATACTGTACAGCTCTGACTGTATGGATCTGTTTTATGCTGGTTACTTTTATAAACTTCAACCATTTCTAGGACCTCTGCTCTCAAGATTGATGTATCATCCAATGTCTCTTCTCCTGCATTTACTTTCTGAGCATCAAATATGACACAGGGACTCTTGCTGAGCATCAAATATGACCTATAAGGGCTCCTTGCTGAGCATCAAATATGACATACTAGGGCTCATTCCTGATCATGAAATTACAGAGATTACTTTAACATGATGCATCAGGTGAGAAACGAGTTGAGATGGTGGAGAAAGATGATCTCAGATATATCACCATTCACACTACCCTGGCTGGGACAGAGTCCAATCTATTCATCGAGGAGTTGTACTTTGATCCCAGGCAAGCAGCTCTACTAACCCTATGACTATCCTCTAAGCACTCTAGTCCATGCTATTGTTTCTGTGAAAGCTTGTGTTGTATTGGCAACTCTTCATATGTGTTTGATGTAACTTTTGCAAGAGCCTGTTTCATATTCTTGGTTTGGACTGTTGGCAGGCTGTCTTTTCCACCCGGAACAGCAGAAGCACACTCAATGCAGACAAGCCATGTTTTCAGTCAGAAGCTGAGAGCTCTGGTATCAAATGAAGATTGGATTGAGGTACGAGGCTAGTAGTCATCTCCTGATACTGTAATCATGGTGACAGCTGACAGCCATGTGATACCTGATGATACTGTAGTCATGGTTGTTTATTTAAGACCAATTATTATTTAATTGGTTTTATGTGCCCTGCTTCTTGGATTTTCCCATAGGCCATGGATTGCATGCCTTTGGATGCTGTGAAGAGGAGAGAAGTGATGGTGTCATTTCTTAAAGCCAAGATGGCCTCAATGGGTGATGTGGACTTGATGGCCGAGGGCTGTACCGGGTTGTGGGAGATGACCCTCAATCGGGAGCACCATGCACAGATCACACCAGAGTGTGTGGCCCAGGTTCTGTCCATGCTGGAGGTGTCAGATATTAGGGTGAGTCCTGTTGACTCATTTTGTCATGTAAGTTTTGGTTCTACACAGTGAGCTACTGCCTGTGCTAGTCATGTGGTAGCAGTGCGCTACTGCCTGTGCTAGTCATGTGGTCGCAGTGCGCTACTGCCTGTGCTAGTCATGTGGTCGCAGTGCGCTACTGCCAGTGCTAGTCATGTGGTCGCAGTGCGCTACTGCCTGTGCTAGTCATGTGGTAGCAGTGCGCTACTGCCTGTGCTAGTCATGTGGTAGCAGTGCGCTACTGCCTGTGCTAGTCATGTGGTAGCAGTGAGCAAAAAAAGAGTTCAATGTCATCGTTGCTTTGAATCGGACAACATGTTTGTCCAGCACTACGTTTCTGGTTAATGAATATCTTTTTTAATCATGGATTGTCTACATCCATAGGTTCTTCTGCCTGCGTCAGCCACAATCTGGGCTCTCAGCACAAACTCTGCCTCGAGAAGAAAGCTCCTGGACCACAACGCCATCCCTTCCCTGCTGTCTTGCATCAGTCGAGCTCAACAGATGTCTCCTTTCAGCATCTCAGAAGGCAGCGCCGCTTTGATGAAGGAGGCATTGTCCCGTGACAAGGGCCTGGTTGCGCTGAAGAGACGAGTGAGCCTGGACAAGCCTGTGCCTTTGTCTCCCCTAGGGAGAAAGCTGAGTGGATTGAGCCCCAACTCAGGTAATGGGGAGAAACAGCAGAGCATCAAGCTACAGAGGAGTCTGACGCTGTCATCCGTTCTTGAAGGCAGAGCGGCAACAGGGGACATGATTGAGGGAAGCGTTACGGCTGCTGATGACTATCCCCCACCCTTTCAACTCCTCCGCTTTCCGTCCAAAGGCACTACAATCGTTGCAGGACAAGAGCCCATACTTGACAGAGATTTTGATCATGGATCAATGGTTGCAGGGATACATTCAGCTGTCGATAAAGAGCGTGCTTTTCAGCACCAACTGCTCCGAAACTTGCTGCGCAACTTATTTGGCACTGTGGCAATGTTGTCTGTAGACAGACCTTGCCGTCAGGCTCTTATGCAACAAGATAGTGCTTTCAAGACACTACTGACTGCGACCTCTCACACCCACATACCTCCGCCCCCAGCCTCGAATGCTACTGGCCGAAGCGTTTATTTGAGAAGCGCAGGCGGGGCCTCTGGGCAGCTTCCTCCACCTTCCAGACTGTCTTCCGGACTGTTCACTTCTACCAGGAATTGTAGTGCTGCTGCAGCTCCTGTATCAGATGCTTTTAATTCTGGACAAATGGGCAGCAAGCTTGGATCAGCACTCTTAGCAGGGGCTTCCGTTCCAGGAGGTCCATTGCTGGTGGGTCCTCCAAGCCGCATTGGAGCTCCTGCTGCTGCTGCTGCTGCTGCTCCTGGCGATTTTGATGCAGCAGGTGGTCATGTTGGCGCAACCTTGGGGAGTAACTCCCTCGTCACTTCTGACGCACTGCTTCCTGTGTCTGAAACGGATTCGTTGGTTGACGAAGACCTTTCTGCGCTGTACCAGAATGCAGAAACTATTGCCGTGAGGAGACTGGAGGCCATCAGGGCTTTGACTAGTTTCTTGCAGAGGGATGGGGAGGCAAGGATTGCAGTTGTGAATGCTGGAGGCCTGAATCTGATCATATCTCTTCTTGAGCCCAAGGTAAGCAGTGGGCCCATATGCTCATGTTACATAGTTTAATCAATCAAGTGCTATCGCTATCAATTAGGAAGTTTGCATGGAATACCTTTTTGGTCTTTTTACCATAATGATGTCAGGGTGTCAAGTAGGGGAGAATGCACATGCCTCTTGGCCTAGGCTGCCAAACAATGCTTCCAATAAGCAGGAAGGAATGCACCTTTTTGGCATGCCTGCCTTTTCACATTGTCAAGGAGGCTTTGTACGTTTAACGTTTAATTAACAGTTTTATTTCACTATACCGCCCTCATAGCTGCAATTAAAAAAAAGAGACAAGTGCAGCTACTCTGCTGTGATATCCTCACAATTCTTGCTGACTCAGGATCCTGCAGGAGAGAGTGTGCAGTTCTGTGCCTCTCTGAGCATGGCAGCAATCACAGGGGATGAAGCTGCCATGAAGCTGATCATGCAGCGTGGTGAAGGTCTGGCGCTATTGAATGCTGCAACTGGTCTTTTGAAGGACACGATGCGGCGCATCAGTGATGAGCTGTCAACGCGTGTCAACAGGGAAAGTCCTCCTCCCCCTTCTCCACATTCCCCTACTAGAGGCAGCAGGGCTGAGAGAGAGATAACGCTTGTATCACCAGCCACATCAAAACCTGCCGAACCAATAAGCATGAAGAACAATAAGGCTGTGAAGGGGCAGGCCTCTGCCACAGCGTCTTATGTCGAAAAGGCATCTGAAAGCAGAGTAGAAACCTCTTATCCATGGCCTGACAGCCAAAGTCATAAGGAAAAGCTTACCAGCCTTCTCCAGCTTGCTGTTTCATCAACCAACTCTATACAGAATATATGTTCTGCATGTCCAACGGCATCCCCAATGCCGTTGCTTGTTGAGCATCTAGAGGTAATTGCGGAGGCAGCTAGGCAGTGCTGGCAGATAGCAGGCACTCCTCCAGGTTCAGGTCAAAACACCTTGGAGCCTCTGGGAGAAGCCAGCAGGAACCTGGCAACAGCACTAGCCTATCTGGCCGCCACTAGCTCAGAAACCGCCGACATGCTCATGTCCGTGCCGGAGGACTTGGTGGTGCGCGTGTTAGTGGAACTGTCCCTGGTGGTGGAGACTGAGGCATTTAAGAGGGCTGGGGAGGTGAAGGCAAGCGCTTGCTCAGGCCTTGCATTCCTGACATGTTACCCTCTAGGGGCAAAGGGGGAAGCTTGCATGCATGGGCCTTACCGTCGGAAGCTTCTAGAACTAGGGGCTTTTGGAGCGCTACTTCGGGCAGATCTAGTGTCTCTTCGGAATCCTCCTTGTGATGCCATGGTCCATGAGGTGAGACTGCTATTGCCATCCACGTTGTGGTCCATGAGGTGAGACTGCTATTGCCATCCACGTTGTGGTCCATGAGGTATGATTGCTGTTCGTGCTGTGGTCCTGAGGGATAAGAAGTTCATGACTAGGATCACGGCCGCCTTGGGCATATGGAAGAAAGATATACCCAAATGAATTAATATGATTTATTATAAATTACTAATAAGACCACAAATGAATTACTATAATTTACTATGAATTACTAATAAGACCACAAATGTTGATTAAAATTTATGCAACTAGTCATGAGTTGCAACTCACTGATCAGCTGCAATTCGTGATGTTCATGTATATAATGCTTTTCATGTAGCCCTTACTAAGTGATATTTCACTACTGCTTCCGTATAATTAGGCATGCGCAGTAGGTCTGATGTACTTGTGTACTGAGGCTGGTGATATGGCTCCGGCAGAACTCTCCATGTTTGCAACTTTAATGGCAGAGGAGGAGAGTAGCTCTGCTACTGCCTACATTGTAGCAGGCTTCTGGATATTGCTCAGGTGAGAGGAGAACAGCTCTGCTACTGTCTGCATTGTAGCAGGCTTCTGGATATTGCTCAGGTAAGAGGAGAGCAGCTCTGCTACTGCCTACATTGTAGCAGGCTTCTGGGTATTAGGTGAGAGATAGTGATGATGAGGCCTGGCCTTTTGTTATAAAAGGAGCATAGTATATAATCAAAATTCCATATCCTTCTCATTGCTTCATGACCAATCAAGCTGTTATGCCAAGCTTTATTCACCTGATTTGTGGCTTGTGAAGCATGTGAACGACCTGCAGTAGTATCCTCTGCAACCTCCACGCCGATGAACTGTTTTCTACTTATTATCAGATTTCTTGTTGTTGCCTGTTGGGTGGGTTGCAGGAGTGAATACAATCGGAAGGTGATGTTCAACGGGTATCACTCAGACCCTGCTTTGGTGGTGGCTCAGGCACATGCAGAGTACCTCAGAGGCGTGTTTGGGAAACAGGTGATTCCATGTGCACACACCCGCCTGCTTATTCAAGTGCTATAATGCTCAAAACAAATGTAAACATACGGAGAGCTTACCTAAGCTCTCCTAACGCACAGTGTCTCCTTACTTTAGTGATGCTTGCTGATGTGACTATCTGAAGCTGAGACAAGTGGGGCCTGAATTCATTTCAATGATTAGTGGTGTCTTTTTTAACATTATTACAACCCTGCTACTGATGTTAGAGATCACCTGCTAGTATGGTATCCAATAATCAGGTAAACAGCTGGTTTATATGGTTGTAGTTTGTCCCATCCTGTCGCAGGCAATTCATGCTAGCAGCCCAACCATCACAAAAAAGAGAGGAATCTCACGTTTAACATCCTCAAGCACCTCCCCATTTAGTACGCATCATACTCTCAAGGATGTTGTGGAGAATGAAGAAAGAGATACCCTCACAACATTGTTAGGGCGTATGCCGACGTTGCCTTTGTCAGCATATACAGACCCCATGACCAAGAAGGGCTTCATCAGGGGCTTAAGCTCCGAGACCAGTCTTGATGCTGAGTTCAAACCTGGCGCTATGTCGCCCAGGGATCTGGCTCAGGCTGAGGCCGAGCTTTTAGTAACTCGCTTTGATGGCGCCTTAGAGAGGAACTGGGGTCTTGTTGCGCTGGTGGATGTGGGGGGCGCCTGGCTACCCAACCTGAGGTCCCAGGATCAGAGCGGAGTGGTAAAGGACGCCATGGTACTGAAGTTTTTTGAGTTCATGACCAGCGCCCTGTGCCTGCTGCTGCTGGATCATGATGTTTCTGGAGGTGAGAAATAATGTCCATGTTGAGCACACAGTCAGCAAGAAGCCGTTGTAGATGAATGTGAATCTTCAACTATTCAATAAATACTTTGAAATGAAAGAGGTTTGAGACAAATTCAAATTGCAGCCATACAATTGAGTAATGTAAAGTCTCTGCTAGGACTCAACAATTTCTGATGTATTGTTCAGCTCAGATATGAGCTCCCCCCTAGTACCTCTTCTCCTGAAATATACGCAGTGTCCAATGAAAGGAGGGAGTTGGACTTCTACCTGTTGGGTGCACCGCCCGGTGTTCAGTCTCAGAGCTGGTGGACGATGGATGCTCCGGCTCCGAAGCAACCTGTGGAGGTGGAAGAAGGCCATCGGCGAGCGCTGCTCATGCTCGTTGAACTGATTGGGATCCAAAAACTGCTCTCATGCTGGAAGATTGTACAGCTATCCTTATTGACTCTTTGGAACCTGTGCTCTTGGCACCACGGGTTTGAGAGGGTAGCAGTGGAGGGAGGTGCTCCTGGGCAGGTACTGAAATTATTAGAACTAGTAGTCTTGCAAGAGTTTCATTTTAGGGGAATGAGTAGCAGAGACAATAGAGCAGTGTGCTACTTGTCCATTCTCTTTCACGATGGGTACATCAATTGCAGTGCATCAGTCCTTTCAAATTCATTTTGTTGGTCAAAGCAAGGCAGAAGTTGTTAAAGAGCAGTTTCTTGAAGAAAGCAATTCTCAATTGAGTAGATTTCTGGAAATAAAAAACATGATGGTCTATGGTGCAGCTAAATGTGAAGGATGCACAATAATGTTATAGCTTGGCATTTGTTTCCAAATACAGCTTCCTTAAAGCTTCATGCTTCATGTAATAACAGGTTCTTGGTGCTGCTTATAACGATGACTGGCCCATCTCTTTGCGGGACATGGCAGGAGGCTGCCTGGGTTTTTTTACGGAAAGGTTCTCCAACATGGCGCATTTCCCTGCAGTGCATCTCCCCTCAGAGATAAAGTGGCCTTTGAAGGTACTTGTGAATAATGGATAGCTTACTTAGATAAAAAAAAACCTCTGAGTTCTTTTAATTAGCTCTAGTCCTGGTATGTTTACAACATGATGTGTCTAAAATATGACAGGTTTAACAGCTTGCCTGCTGCGCAGCTTAGCTGCTTTGCCGCCTACAGTTGTTGTAATGTTTTCTTTCATTATTAAGACTTGTGCATTATTTATAATAGTATGATATTTAGATTATAGTCTTGTGCATTATTTATAATAGGGCAGAATGAACCTTGTTAAATGCATCCTGTCATAGTGAGTATTGTGATGAGTTAAGCTTCACCCATGCTGAATCGACATCACATTGCATCCTTCCTTGTTGGTGCTATGCAGAACCCCCCTACAGAGGGCTTAGTTCCAACCATAGCTTGCTACATCAGCCTTATCAATAGCCGCCTCCCGCTGCTGGAATTACGAGGTTGCCTTGGTATTGCTCGTATTGCCTACTCAGCTCCCTATGGGGCTACTGAGTGGAGGAGGTACATCACAGAAGCCAAGGCAGTGGCTACTGCTCTGGATGGCATCAAATCCCTCCTTAGGCTGCTGAAAAGGCTTAACAGGTATCGACTTACTACTCTTTTAGCGACTTACTTTGTTTTCCACACTTTGTTCTAGTATCCCTGATGAATTTCTCATGAGGGTCCTTTGGCCCTTCGGACAAAGGATGCTTCACCTTGCAATTCATTTGTACATCGTCAGTCAACTCAAATGTTAGTTTCCGCGGTAGTCAACTCAAATGTTAGTTTCCGTGGTGCAGATTCAGCTCGGCTTCAGATACATGTGTATCGGCCTCAGGTATACATGAAGATCTCATTGTACTGAAAGCGTTACCCACTGTCTGTACTAATTTACTCAACAGACGATACCAGGACTTAGTGAACGGATATGGCCATGCAAAGGAGCAGCTGAGAGGTAGCTACAGTGACTCAGAAGTATCCGATGCCTTCTTTCACATTCAGCAAGCTGCCACCTCCGACGGTGGGAGCTCCATGGTGTGGCAGGAGGCCGCGGCTTTCCAACGTAACATGACAGGTATAGATTCCGTTCAGGACATATACTTCTCTCTCTTTGCAGCTCTCATCAACATCAGCGTACTGCGCTCTGCAAGACCTGTTATTGCCAAGAGAGGCCTCCGCCTTCTGCTTGGTACCAACTCCATGTTCTCTGACCGTGTGGCCTCAATACACATGACACAAACAGTCATCGAAAGCAGCACCGAGACCAAGAATAACTCAGCAGGAGCTGCACAGCCCATGATGTATGTGGTGCCAGCAGGGGAAGCTGATCGGAAGCTTCTCCACCTGTGCTCATGTGTCATCCAAAACATGTCCCTGCACCCTGAAAATCGCACCCCGCTGTACAAGGCAGAGCTTGAAGGTGCAACTCTCATGGGCAGGTGCTTGGACAAGGCAGAACAGGTTGCCATTTTGGCAAAGAATTTCTACAACGTACATCAGGACCCTGAATTAGACTTTCAGGCAAATGCGGATTTTGACAGTGCCAGCAGATACAACTCTTCATATTACACATCAAAGGCTGCTGGCCATACCTCTGGTGGTTCATATATCTTACCATCCAGACCATCCTCGGCGTCCACTAGCCTCTGTCCCACCTCAACCTCCAACAAGCATGCAGGCTGCTTGACCGAGACACAGAGCGCCGCCCACCAAAGGTCGCGACCAGGGTTCGCCACCACCTTGAAGCAGGCAACTGATTATAACAGCAAGGTTACTCGATCAGTACAGAGCCTTAACCCAGCTTCATCTGGAGGATTTCAACCCTTTAACACTCGTCAAGTGCCATCCTCTTCAAGACCAAGCTCAGCAGTCAATACTCACCGGCGACCATTGTCAGCAGCTTCTTCATCATCTGCCTCCGCGATCAGGCAGGCCAACGGCAGAGGTGCCAAAGGTGGCAACAGCAGGCCTACCTCGGCATTTACATCCACCTCAGTCGTGAGCAGCGCTACTGCTAATCCACCGCCACGTCCTTTCTCCGCTGCTGCTGCTGCAGCCTCTAGATCATACGCTCAATCCCCTCCAAGACCTAACTCACCTCACGGCTCCTCAGCCCCTAATCATGCACGCCCTAGCTCAGCCATCCGCCCAAAAGCCATATTTGAGCCCATCGTGGAACGACAAGCCAGGAAAGCTTACACCCAAGAGGCCAGGTCTGTCTCTCCATCTTCTGAAAGGTCATCTTCTACTGCTTTGACGTCAAGGCAAGCGTCTACCTCCCAGCTTGGGTATTACAACTCTCAAGTTAATTACTCAGGACGGGCTTCAAGACAGGTCTACCAGGAGAGTGTTGAGTATTCCGGAGATGAATACTACATAACAAGTGGAGGTGAGGTGGAGAGTGGTCAAGACACCCGCTCAGTGTTCCTTGGCTGGTTGGAGAATGTAGACTGGGCATCACTGGATACAGAGGCGTCCTGGCGCAGGCAGAGATGCATGCCCATGTCAGAGGATGCCATGAGGAGAAGCAAGGCCTCTCATGTAGGACAGAAGGAGAGGAGTAGAAGAGGAAGGCAAGTAGTACAGACTATGAGTAGGAGATGAGTAGAAGAGGAAGGCAAGTACAGACTATGAGTTGTCTTTGTAGTGCTGTGCATTATGTTGGTATCGACCATGCCGTCAACTGTATTTCTAAGATAATGGTATTGTACAGCCTGATCTATATTCTTCTGAAAGTGCGTGACACCTCATTGCTGTCAGCAGGGCCTCCCTGTTAGAAGGAGGGGTTTAGGGTTTCTAAACCTCATTGCTGTCAGCAGGGCCTCCCTGTTAGAAGGAGGGTTTTAGGGTTTATGAACCCCATTCATGCTGTCAGCAGGGCCTAGTCCCTGTTAGAAGGAGGGGTTTAGGGTTTCTGAACCTCATTGCCGTCAGCAGGGCCTCCCTATTAGAAGGAGGGGTTTAGGGTTTCTGAACCTCATTGCTGTCAGCAGGGCTTCCCTGTTAGAAGGAGGGGTAGGAGCGGTGGAGCCTGCTGAACAGTCTAGATCAATCCGACAGCTGCTGACAAGACCTGTAAAGCATCTATGGCAGGACTCTCCTCAAGCACGGGAACATCAGGGCAAGGTGCAGAGATCTAGAGTTTAGATCGATGTGGACAAATTAGTGAAGCAGTTCATTGAAGCCAACTACTGTAGTAAGATGAAGCTGTTAACAAGTTAGAGAATGTTAACAGCTACTGTAGTAAGATGAAGCTTTTAGCAAGTTACAGAATGTGCACAGCTACTGTAAGATGAAGCTGTTGACAAGTTAGAGAATGTATGAATGGGTCTTCCCACTTAACTGATGTACACTATGTCTGTCTAGCTGTCTTGTTCACATAATCTCACTTCTAATTTCAGACTGTCACTCCTTAACTCGTCAGGCCCGCTGGACCCCTACTGTAGAGGAGTACCGCGAGGCGAAACGCCCGGTGCAGTACTTGGCGGCGCACCTAATGACAGTACCTCCGCCAGCTGAGGAGGTGAAGCTGGTGGCCTATGCAAAGCTGATGATGAAGGATGCTAAGTAAGCAGTAGTCGTCTTGATTGCTAATGATGAAGGACGATGCCAATTAGCAGTATTAATGGTAGTACTGATCGCTGATGATGAAGGATACACAGTCAATACTGTTGGCGGTAGCTGCTGGCAATGATGAAGGATGTGAAGGCTTTATTATTGAAGGATCCGGGAAGAGCCTGTGTCCTTTAGTTTCTAATTCTTGATGAGGTCTCCATTATGACGAACATCCCTGGCATGTGGATATGATTTATCATGTTCACATCTTGTTCTTGCACCGCCGTAAATGCTCTGTAGGCTGAAGCTAGACACTGAAGACAAGGCAGTACCTCGACGCCCTAGCTCAGCAGTAAGGCGTAATGGTCAGGTTGCCCTCACAGTGCTGCGACCTGTCTCCGCTCAAGCATCATCTGCTGGAAATGAGGAAGGATCCCTTCTCTCCGCCTCCGTCCCAAACGCTCTCACTGCCGGGGCCATGGTGGAGGAGGCTGGGAACATTAGGAAAATGGATGATGCGTTGCGCACCGTTGAACTAGGAGAGTCACGGCCTGGGGTAAAAGGTGAAGACACAGGCGGGTTAGGAGCCGGCTCCCCTTCAGCTGATGATGCAGGTACGGATAATTTGGGCTCTGAAGGCAGCGGAAGCAGGCACTTCAACGCTTCTGCATCCAGGCGGGCAACGTTCCGCTCGCCCACGATCATTCAGCAACGCAGGGACCTGCCTGACTCTCTAGACACTCTTGCCGAGGAGTCCAATGGAGGATTACATAATCATGATGATGTTGAGGAAGACTCTGGGCTCAAAGCAGCAAGGACCGCTCCAGCATCTAGTGAAGCTAGTAGTGAACAGCTAAAGCCAACAGCTTTTGAGGCAGCAGTTGCGGAATCAGGGCTTCTCCATACCGACATAGTTCCTCTCCAGGTGATGAGGCCTTGCCTGCAGAAGTGGACTACACATACAACAAAGAGGTTCTCATTATCTTTTAACCCTATCTGCTTTCGGCACGCATGACTACATGCATGATATTTACTAGCTGTCCACAAGGTCTTCAAGATGTGTACTTGTGTGGTCTCATCCGGTTGCCCTCTCTATACAACTAGGCCTTGACTGTGTGCACGTCATAGCATTACTCTTTCCCTTGATGCTAGGTATGCATTTGGCCTGTAGTGAGGGCAAGGAAATTTCATATTACTAATCTATCTCCTGGTATAATGTTAGGTATAGTGCACAGGGCCTGTGAGGGCAAGGAAGGTACATATTACTCTTTCTCCTGAAATGATGTTAGGTATGTATTGGGCCTGTGAGGGCAAGGAAGGTTATGAGCTTTGAAGTTCCGAGGTACAAGGAGAAAGATGCTGCCGGCTTAGCCGGCTCTCAAGTTGCCATCTTTGAACATGTGGAGGGAGCAAAGGTGATGCTTAGACATTAATGCATGACCTGCTGTAGGAGATGAGAGCATGCAGCAGTATAGTAACCACATTAAAGAGGTTGTGAATGGACCTTCATGAAAATACGTCAGATTGACTCTGCAGTCTAATATAGTCCAATGCAGTGCTTTTGGGAGAATTGAATGGTTGTTTAGGATCATCTGTAGATGTAAAACAGTGAGTGGTGTCTATAATATTGCCCAGGACCACCAAATGTAAAGGGGTAAGCGCCAATTATGCAGCATCGTATGTAATGACTACAGTCAAGATATATTAATGTAATAAGTGCAGTCAAGATATATTAATGTAATGACTACAGTCAAGATATATTAATGTAGTAAGTACAGTCAAGATATATTAATGTAATGACTACTGCAGTCAAGATATATTAATGTCGAGGCTGAATTACATACCATTTTTGTGATCATTCATACGATGATTGTCCCAAGATCCCTGCTTCTGGCATTGCTTTCCTCAGGCTTCATCTGATTCATCTGTCACATTAATACTCAACATAGGTTGGAGAGGGTCTGTACCCTGCTTACCAATTGCCAAATGGCAAGCAAATGTATGTTTACTATGATGGTGGCCAACTTGTGGATGAGGTAATTAGACCTTCACCTTTCTTTGCAATCTATCTATATGGGAGGTGCTAAAAAGTGAAGTCGGTATGCTGTTACTGCATCCGATTTTGTATTGAAGCCGAATCAGCACCTAGCTAATGAGTTAGTTGGTTCCGGAGAATGACGATAATAAGAGGTTAAATAATGAGCTAAGGACATGTGGAACATTACTTTCATTTGGAATCACTTTGATGAGTTTATCAACAGTTGTAGCATTGCGCTTTGTTATGCAAGACCTCTTTAGTTAATATGCAGCGATCAGATGACGTACACGATTTGATGTGGCTCAGAACTAGGTGACAGTTGATGTGGCTCAGAACTAGGTGACAGTTGATGTGGCTCAGATCTAGGTGACAGTTTATGTGGCTCAGAACTAGGTGACAGTTGTTGTGGCTCAGAACTAGGTGACAGTAGTTGTGGCTCAGAACTAGGTGACAGTTGATGTGGCTCAGAACTAGGTGACAGTAGTTGCAGGAATGTCATTATGATGATGACTGTATCAGAACTAGGTGACAGTAGTTGCAGGAATGGCATTATAATGATGAATGTATCAGAACTAGGTGACAGTAGTTGCAGGAATGTCATTATAATGATGAATGTATCAGAACTAGGTGACAGTAGTTGCAGGGATGGCATTATGATGATGACTGTTTCAGAACTAGGTGACAGTAGTTGCAGGGATGGCATTATGATGATATTGTGCATGTTGGCCATGATCATACAGGTCCATGTGGATGATATTGCCGTGCATGATGGGCATGATCATCATGCAGGTCCATGTGGATGATATTGTGCATGATGGCCATGATCATGCAGGTCCATGTGGATGATATTGTGCATGATGGCCATGATCATCATGCAGGTCCATATGGATGATATTGTGCATGATGGGCATGATCATCATGCAGGTCCATGTGGATGATATTGTGCATGATGGCCATGATCATGCAGGTCCATGTGGATGATATTGTGCATGATGGCCATGATCATCATGCAGGTCCATGCGGATGATATTGTGCATGATGGGCATGATGATCATGCAGGTCCATGTGGATGATATTGTGCATGATGGCCATGATCATCATGCAGGTCCATGTGGATGATATTGTGCATGATGGGCTTGATGATCATGCAGGTCCATGTGGATGATGCAAGAGCTCCTGGGAAGCCCGTGACAATTGCTCAAGCCCTTCAAGACAGCCTGCCTGTGTCGGACCTTCTGGGACAGCTGACAGGGCTGAAAGGTGCAGCGGCGCAATATATACCTGTACCGCTCCTTGTACCGCTGCCTGATGTCCACACATTACCAGTGAAGAGATCTGACCTGATTGAGGAATCTGCATTTGGTGATCTGAAGGAGGACAATCCCCACATTGTGATCAAGGTAAATAATCACTTATGTTCTATTTGTCGGGTAAATCAGTTTTATATTGTTTTTTAAGACAGATAGGACAGATTGCTTAGACCGTTGCAGGACAGAAAGGTTTTAAGATTCAATTTTGACAGAGTCCTGGATTGTGTTGGCTGACCTTGGACGTTAATTCAACAAGTAGTTGCTTCATGATCAGCTTGTTAATAAGTCTCCTGGTCGTAGTTGCTTCATGATCTTAACTTGTTCAGTCTCCATCTGGTTATGGATGCATGGTTTTTAATTATTGCATGTTTTAAAGATAATCTGCTTGAGGTGTCCTGTGTCCTGAACACATCCTCTTGTGGCAGGCCACTCCTGTCACCAAGATTGAAAGCATCACGGTGACAGAGGATGCCAGAAGACCTCCTACATCTGTTGTAGTGGAGGTGAAGCCATGGAGGATTGAGGACTCGTTTTTTGCCAAGAAACCTAGAGAGAATGACTCAAAGTCCTACCTAGATCGCCCGGCTGTGGAGTTGAGCTCCTTTGACTTTGACTGGGGCATGTGCTGCACGAAGTCCAGGTTTGGGAAAATGATCAACAAGTGGTCCAACGGGAAAGTGGAGGGGCTGAAGCACGAGCTGCGGGAGAGGTAAGTGAAGAGGAGCCTCTAGAAGCCTCCGAGTTAATTCCAGGGTCTAGTAAGATGGAAACCGGCATGCAAGGAATTTTTTCCTTAATTATGGTTTTGGTAGAGCTGGAAGTACTCAAACAAGCAAGCCTTGTAAGAGCGATGATAAGAAACTTAAGCGCTTCCCCTCGCCGGCAGGTACCGTGCTCTGCTGAGGGTCTTTGACTACTACTCTTGCCTCGGGTCTGGGGATCCCTTCAGCATGCAGATCAATGGCTGGGGTGACTTGATGACATGGACACACATCGTGGATGAGAACAGCCCTCACTGCAAGCTGGCAGATTGTGACCTTGTATTGTGAGCAGGGGACAGTATGAGTGTGTCTGCTATTACCTGTATGTGCTAGGGGCATGCACATACATTGCAAGCCATCGTGTTGTAATTTTGTAATTGTAAATTGATATCCAGCTGCAGTGCATTGCGTTGAATCCTGCTTGGATGATAGATTGATAACCAGCTGCAGTGCATTGCGTTGAGTCCTGCTTGGATGATAGATTGATAACCAGCTGCAGTGCATTGTGTTGAGTCCTGCTTGGATGATAGATTGATATCCAGCTGCAGTGCATTGTGTTGAGTCCTGCTTGGATGATAGATTGATATCCAGCTGCAGTGAATTGCGTTGAATCTCTTCCACACGATGCAGTAAAGCCACAAACTTTGAGGAGGACAAAAAGACGGAGGCTTCAAGGCTTAATCAAGACAATGCACTCATGAGAGCTGAATTTCTTGAGGTGTGCACTCCTCATCATGTGGGAACTAACATTAAAATAATATATTTAACATTGTCTACTATGTTTATTATTTTAGTGATTTGTTTTATTATTAATAACTATTTCAGTGATGATATATAGCTCTTCACAATTTAAACCTGCTGCCTTTAAGAAGTCCTTAGCTCTGAACATCTGTATGTGGGCTGTAGGTAAGGTATCCTCATTTGCATGTTTTGAACTTTGCTGTAATTAGGCTATTATTAGGATGGCAATTTTGAAGTTTCTGGATCCCAGAGGACAAGGCTACAACTACACACAAGCAGCACCTGGGGCAGCGCATAGCTCAAAGCCGCATGTCCATCAAGAATCTGGGGATGATAACGTAGAGGACGAGGAGGACCGAGCTTGGGTGGCGGATATGATGTCTGTACAATGTAGTGACTTAACGGATGCTTGCAAACACTTGATGGACAACTTCATCTTCCGTTTCACGGTTCCGGAGTCGAAGGTGAAGGCTGTAGTTGATATACCGACAAGACTCTGGAATAGGTCCCAACAGCCATGTAGCTATGTGTTTCAAGTGCATTCATGGCTGTGCCTGTCATTTTTACAGATCGGTGCAAACGAGTTCAGAGAAACAAGACTGTACAACGAAGAAGTCGATCGAGTGCTGAAGAAGCACAAAGTTTTCTTACTGGCTGTATTCAACCACTATCGACAACTGGCTGAAGCAACAGATGACATGTAAGAAGTCCTTGGTCCCCGGATTTTCAAAAATCTAGTCTGATTTAAACCAAAGAGGCAAGAACACTGATCATTCCTCTCAGTTGTAGCTCTTACCTTTTTCAGTGCTCAATACCTCCTTTCCTTTGTTTGGCTTACAATATCTGCTGACAGGTACCTTGACATTCCAGAGTGGAATGTGCTGATGCATGAAGCAGGGTTGTACAACAAGTACTTCACAGTCAGGTAACCTAGGTAACCTGAATCTTAAGACTTATTGCTTGCGGCATATCATTGGGTTTTGGACCCGTCTTTGACATTCCTTGACTTCCTTGTTTCAGGGAGTCGTCCATCGCCTTCATTTGGAGCAGGATGAGGTTCGTTGATGAATGTAGCAATTCCAAGTCGTATCAGAGAAGCAGGTACACAATGCACTGTTATGTATTCATGAACATATAATGATGACGTGAATTATTGCTTTGTACATCAACTTTCAAATTAGACATCGGCATTTGTGCCTTAATCACGTCTCCTGTTTACATATGCTCTCATAACAGATCTAAGACCCTAATCTAGACCACATTACATTGTGGATATTGTGACAGGTCCCTCACTTTCCTGGAGTTTGCTGAAGCTCTAGGCCGGGTAGCTGACATGGTGTGTCCACCTCCTGTAGCTGATTTAAATGCTATAGGCTGTACGAGCAACCAGCCCACAGCTGAGTACTATCAGAGAGCACTGGAGCAGGACTGGTACTTGCCAGATAGGTGAGGGAGGGGTAAAAAACAAATGCAGTAGAGTAGGGCTGTTACCTACCTTACAGGTGAGGGATGAATGAAAACAGAGAGGAGTGAAAGGGCCATTACCCTCCTGAGACAGGGTAGGACTGTACCTCCCTGATGCCTCTTGGGAAGGTCCCTGGTGTTATAATGAGTGAAGGAGAATTCCCAACTGTGATGTGATTCAGACCTTTGTAGAGGCACCATTGCTATGGGTTTGTATTCTCTCATTGTGGCAAGGCGTGGCGTACTGCCATAAAGCTCTAATGGAATTTAAGTGGTTACATGTTTTGCATGGCAATGATCATAGCAGTGAAGATCATTAGAATTGACAATAGCTCGAATCCTCATGCGCAGGGACAGCGCACCCTTAACTGCCCCTAAGACTCGACTCTTGAGTGAGAAGATTGAGCAGGTACAGTGCACGACTGAGGACTCTATTCTGTACAGGTCAGCCACTGCTGCTGGCTACAACATGTGCTCTGATATGCATCCCTCTCTTCTAATGCAGGCATATTGCGTCATGTTTATGTACACTGAAAGTTTTAATGATGGTCTTGACATGACTACATAAACCAGTTGCTCGACCATCAACTATGTAGAACTGATGATGTAGGTTCTGGAGGTGATAACCGTAAATCTGATGAGGGCGCTCTCTGCTAGGTAAGAATGAAATCATGCCGCACTCTGTATGATGTCTCTCTCATTTGTCATATCATGTAGAAGTAGCATAGCTGTACATGGTCGGGAGTTGTATCCTGCTAGCAGCTCAGCTCTCATCGTCAGATATATCCTGCTAGCAGCAGCTTCCTTCAGATAGACGTTTATATCTTAAAAAAAGGTCAACAACGTCAGAGGAGGGTTCATGATGTGATAGCCATGTAAGCCATGACTTGCGGTCAGTTGAAAATACTGTTCAGAAGTCTCAAATATGCAGAGCACTGTGGCTGAGGTTTTAGCACTTTGGCTGAGGTTGTAGCACTGTGGCTATAATATGCAGAGCACTGTGGCGGGTAGCTTTTGCTTTGAATTTCCTTCCCTGCATTCGAATATCTCCTTTTCACTTGGACCCTGCTGATCATGCTATCAATTATGCACCACTAGGGACACCTGCTGATCATGCTATCAATTATGCAACACTAGGGACACCTGCTGATCATGCTATCAATTATGCAACACTAGGGACACCTGCTGATCATGCTATCAATTATGCAACACTAGGGACACCTGCTGATCATGCTATCAATTATGCAACACTAGGGACACCTGCTGATCATGCTATCAATTATGCAACACTAGGGACACCTGCTGATCATGCTATCAATTATGCAACACTAGGGACACCTGCTGATCATGCTATCAATTATGCAACACTAGGGACACTTGCTGATCATGCTATCAATTATGCACCAGGGACAAACCTCAGTTGCTAGCCAAGCTGAAAGAGCGAAGGGGCCGCGAGTTCAGATTGGGGAAAACTGGAATGGGTTAAGTAGTATATAATACTAGATGATGGCAAGGATCACAGTCATCTTAAATGCATTAGAACTCATCATTCTGCCCATATTCCATTCGCGCATCTGGGATTGAGGTCTTTTTAGGAATCATGCAATTGCATCATTCATAGTACTATACATAGGGACTGGTTGAAGATGCCTGCTACTTTTAATGAGACATATTATTGGCAGTTTGATTTCATTTACTCCTGATCATCAGCATTTTCTCAGGAAGGTAATATTGGACAAACGCTTCAGTACTTCTTAATTGAATCAGCTTTCATTTCATGTAATGAACTCAATTATAAATGACCCTACTAGTTCTTGTTTTTCCGACAGTTGTTTCTTATTTGACAGCAGGATCAAGATTACCCATCTACTATGTTGTCCGCTTCTCTGTAAATAAAACTGGGACGAACATTACTTGCTGTGTATAAAGGATGTTGCAATATGTGTGCTGCATTATCAGTTAGTGTGATCGTGGACGTGGATTCCAGTCAGTATTGAACGATATCCAAAAAGTAACTTCCTATCATATTTTGAATCTTCAAATGTATAACAAATGTTGCAGCATCAGTTTTCTCAGTCAATCCATACTAGCGAGATTCAATAGGACAGGTGCACACACCTAAGTATTTTCATTGAGAAGGATACTCCTGTTTCTAATAATACTTCAGGAGGAAGTATCATGAACAAAATGCAAGTGAGCACTAATCCAAAATGATCTAAATGATCATACAGATAATCGCAGCGGGCCTAAATATTAAGATGACAGCATTAGGCAACATGTACAACATGTCATGAACCTCTCGCGTCATGCACACGGTATGAAACATAATTGACATATTCAGCAGCGCAAGAGTAGCAGTTGTAGTAGTCTATCTATCTCCCAACATCACCACTTTCCAGTTCGTCAAGAACAGGCATGCTCACGCCATCATCAACTCAACATGCACCCCTTCCTGTCTTATCACTGCCCCCAAACATAGCATGAAGACCGGAATGATTCATTCATCATCAATCTCAGATGATCGTGGGAAAGATGGAATACTACTGCTACCAGATGTCATACAGTACCTACTTGAAGGTCCAAATGAATTTAAACTACTGGTCAGAGTGCATGCAGATAGCAACATATAACAGCAGGTCGTGCGTGAGGCCAATTCATGTATTTCCATAATACCTATTGAAATGCATATGACACATTGGCCATTGCGCATTGGACCCTGCTACCAAACAATGGTCGCTAACCTCATGTTATTGCTGGCTGCCATCTCTCATCAAACCTCAGACTGTCCTGGTACTGTACAACATCATCATAGCAGCAGTAGCAGGTTGTCGCTCAGCTCTGCCGCTACTGCCGCTGAGTACAGCAACAGCCTCTTAAGATGCAACTGCCACTTGAAATTATGCAGTCCTTGCCCCGCCTGGATTCTCTCCTGCCACTAGTTGTTGTTGCGACGGTTTTCAATTCGATGAGCCCTGCCCTGCATTACTCAAGCCTGCAGAGGCTGTGGCGGCATTACTCAAGCCTGCAGAGGCTGTGGCGGCATTACTCAAAGCAGCAGCAGGTGCTACTGGTCGGGGTATCAAGCCTGCGGAGGCTGTGGCGGCATTACTCAAAGCAGCAGCAGGTGCTACTGGTCGGGGTATCAAGCCTGCAGCAGGATGCTGAGATACAGCGGTACTAGCGGTACCTGAGGGTCTGCTCTTGTGTGCACTGAGTGCTCTATTAGGGTTCTTATGGTAACGACTGCTGTGCTGCTGCCTGCTGCTAGAGGCAACAGGAGGATGATTATTATGAGGATAGCCGCCTGTTGCAGCCATCAAGGGAGATTTCATGCCAATTAGAAGCTGCTGCTGCAGGTTGAGAAAGCTTGAGAAGGAGCCACCAGAGGTTTCTACTACTGCAGCTGCCGAGGAGGAGTGGTTATTGACACTACGGCCATCTTTGAGCAATATGTCTGCATGCATGACAGTCAGCAGGAGTTGTTGTAATTGATACTGGCTTAGTCAATACTGCAGCTTCATAAATGTTGTTTTCATCATTTTCTAAGTGACAGGACCAGGTGTCACTCCCTGCAGCAAGGCATCAGGCCCTGTCTCTCACAAATGGGACCATTTCCATCATCAGAACCTGTTCATAATAACAATGCTTGCATGCCATACAGCTCTAATTGCTCAGGTGCAAGGTGCATGGTAGTGCTGGGGTAGCAGGAGACCTTGTTTTGCTTTGACCATGGGCGGCCATGTATTGCAGTATCGAGCAAGTGCACATCATGGAGGAAGCTGAGGACATTTCTAGATCTAGATCTACTGCACACATCATAAAGGATGGGCGGCCATGTATTGCAGTATCGAGCAGCAAGTGCACATCATGGAGGAAGCTGAGGACATTTCTAGATCTAGATCTACTGCACACATCATAAAGGATGGGCGGCCATGTATTGCAGTATCGAGCAGCAAGTGCACATCATGGAGGAAGCTGAGGACATTTCTAGATCTAGATCTACTGCACACATCATAAAGGATGGGACCATGTATTGCAGTATCGAGCTAGTGCACATCATCACGGACGAAGCTGAGGGCATCATTTCTTCTACCTTCCGACTCCCAAAGAAAATCTGTGCCTAGCACCAAGGTCTTGCCCTGTTGAGTCCACAAGGTTGACAGATACGTTAGTGTTCAGATATGAAGTTAGTTGAATAATAAGATGCAAAGCAAGCAGGCATAGTACCTGCTACGTGTCATAGACACTACTATGTGAGGATTGCAATTAGTATCACTCTGTTATTATCTTTCTTTCTTATTTTGTAACTTGATGACACCCAAAAACATCGAGAGCACAGTGGACAGCACTTATGTGAGGTCCCTACTGCTGGACCAGTGACAGACTACTCTACCTGTACAGCCTTCATAATTTTGGGCGCCCCGCTGCTGCTGCTCAGTTGCTTCTGTTGATGATCTAACAAGACCCCATTGCCCGCTCTCCCTTGAGCTCGTGCTGCTTGCGACGACAATGTCTGTTTCTCCCAGATGGGGACTTTTACTGTAGGTGCCTGGTTGGGAGGAAGGGATGGGTAACGGTGTGTTCTAGTAGGTGAAGCAGATCCTGCAATCCGATCCCGGCATGCTGCAGGGCTGCGACCAGCTGAATCGCTACCTACAGCAGCAGTACCTCCTTTCAAAATGCTACCTGAATTGCAGGCTTGGGCAGAGGAGGCAGAACCCAACATACTTTTAACACTGCTGCTGGGCGAGACCCTGTCTCTGTCAATCTACAGCAGTTTTAGTAAGGACACTTTCAAGGGTGGTGAAAAATCAGTAGCATGAGCTGGAGCTTCAGTTACTAGTCATCATGATCATACATTCTTGTGAGAGAGAGCAGAGAGAGAGATTCACAATAGAATGAGAGAGGTTGTGCAGCCCACATGCTGAACATAAAGAGCCATAATGCTCATCCTGAGAAGTCTACACTTTCAAATAACAAGTATGAACAATGCTGGATGTTGCTATGGTCTGCTGATGTAGGCTAGTAACTGTAGGTTGCGTACAGGTTGAGAGCTACTCATTCAGCTACACCATTCAGCTTCAGATGCTGGTTACTGGCACCAAGAAAGGTGTAACTCATCACCTGAGGTGCTGCAGTAAAACATAACTGCCCGCCATGATGTACAGACCCTTTGGAGCTGTCAGGTAGTAGTTGCACTGCAATAATAATCCCAGGTTCTTGTGTGAGAGCATATAACGCAAGCAAACACACATCAAGGCGGGTAACATGATTCATCAAAACAATATATACATACAGCAGCTCCTAGGCTTAAAAGCACATTTGGCAGGTATGGTCAGTACATCCATGCAAGTCCACTATTTGGCGGCAGGTAAGGTCAGTATATCCATGCAAGTCCTTTGTGTCAGAATGCGTTGACATGAGGGTGTAAGCAGTTTAGGAAAGGCAATCTGGGGACATAAACTGATCCGTACTAAGGACAGCACGTTAGTAGGAAATGGAGCTAGAAGATTCAATAGAGTATAGCTCCCTGAAATGTTCACACCTCCTGCTGCATATGTCATCCCTGATGAAGCCTCCTGGCTCTCAACCTCACTATCCTCATCATCATAAAGGGTTGAATAATCCTTGTCCTGATCAGTAACAAGCATGAGAAATCCCATGTACAGTAACTATCAAGTACGATTTAAGCAGGACCTCCCACCATAATAATGCGATGAATCAATGCCGCATCATTTGAACATAGTGAGGGATCCCATGTACAGTAACTATCAAGTACTTAAGCAGGACCTCTGACCATAATGCGATGAATCAATGCTGCATCATTTGAACACGAATGTCCATTTAAAAGCCAATCATTTACAGAATGATCATCAAAGCGTGATCACCCTGATTCACCTGCTGCTCAATCACCAGGACCGCGTCTGTGGGTTGAGGCTCTGATGCTAAAGCCAGTTTCTCCATCTCCGCCAATTTCTTACGGTATCGTATTGAGGCGTCTTCATCTCCTACTGCACATGAAACAACTTGATTAGAAACAGCACATACATATACCGGATACTAGATACTTGTGTAGGCCTCAAGCTGGTACCTACTACCTGCATATCATTATGTCTCTATATTACGGCTTCTAAATGTACATCGCCTTTTACTTTTTCTTTGGAGTGATTTCAAAGTCCTTCTCTCTTTCATAATAATAACAGATTAAAAAAGATGAGGACAAATGATGATGACAAAAGTAATCCTAAGCCTTCTATGACCCTTCAATGTGACACCAACAGCTGAACTTCAACACAGCTCTAGACCCTTTCTAAGACCTTGAAACATTACCAAATTACGTTACCAGAAGGAATAATGTGGCTGCTCATACACTTAAATGTGGACCTATTCTAGATGTGAGTAAGACCTCATAATGCCGCATGTCATCACCTGTCCATGATTTCCCATCAGGTTTATCCTGTTGAAGGGCAGTCCCAGAACCCAAGCCAGGAAGATACAGCCTGACCTAATGAGATATACCATTGGAAACATAGAAAAGTTTGGGACAAAGCTTGCAATCTTTGGGGGACCTGCTAGGCATTAAAAGGTGCATGTACATGACCATAATATGTTAGGAAGAAACCTAGAAATCCACACAAAAAAGTTTGGACTTTAGAAATAACATGGGTGTGACTGAATTTCATGCGTGTGGACACAATGAGAGAAAAGAGGAGGTGATGCAGTGACAATGGGCAAAAGGAGATAATCACCTTTGTGCTCTCTGCCAGCTTAACGCTCCTTGCGTTGTAAATGTCCATCAGAAAATTAAGATTAGCCTACATTGCTTACAATATTGGCATTACAACTAAATATTTTGATGTTTCTCGGAACTGTAGTGGGTGGATGAAACCTTCCCGATGATGGCAGCCTCTAACATAATTCTTGTAATTCACAGCATCAGAATCAAACGTTAGAACAAAGCAAGTTATCGCGCCTCAGCTCACAGAGGTTCAAGTTATGTACGGTACATTACAGGTCTTAGAAGCACCAATTCGACCAATGCTACAAAGGGTTAAATGATCATGCATTGAATTCAATTTTTACATTAAAATTGCTCAACTCCCTTTTACTTCCATCTAAGCAGAAATGATTCACGTTGCAATCCCTGAGGAGACTGTCGAGGGGGATGTTAATCGTTCAAATCAACCCTCTCGGAGGAATACATCAATGAATCTTTCGAAAACTCGAGTTGCTTACACAGATTTCCCATCAACCAAGTACACTGAGATAGAAAGGGCGCTGCATGCTGTGAGACGACGCCTTTGTTTTAAATACCTGATGTTATTCGAATGACAAGAAACTCTTACCAGTATCACTGAATTCAACTGAGCCCTTCTTCATAGTATATTGTTACCATTCATGACTCATGACTGTCCAGGTGACTTTGGGTCGAGCCCAAGCAGCCCCTAGACCCACTCTACCCCGACGTGCAGCAATAAGAACATGGAATGCCACAGCAAAGGAGAGGAACCCTCTGGGCTCATGCCTAACAGGTGAGAGCATCAGAATACGTGAAGCCGATACACACGTAACTGAAGCCGATTCGTACTGAAGCCGAATCAGAACAGGTGAAGATATTATGTGCGTGATCCAGCTTCTAAGTACAGGCTATTCAACAGGCTGTTTGTGCTAAGTACCATGCAGGTGATCGCTCGCCCATTGTTCCTGATAAAATGTCTCTTGACTTCAATCCTTTTAATTGTCCAGGTCCTGGGAGAGCTGGAAAGTTTGGTGAGTTGATCACGGAAAAAGGGTCCCGCTATGAGGGCGAGGTACTGGCTGGTAGGCCTCATGGTTACGGCAAATACTTTGTGAGCAAGGTAAGGACTTGATTATTGAAGAGAGTTTACTTGAAATGGTGAATATATGACCTCTAGTTGGAAGGGAGACATGCTATGCATGTAATTTGATGATGCATAGAAAAATAGCATAGCACCTTCATGAAGCACTGAATCATATTGCAGACTCGGAGTAAATAGTGAGGATACAATAAAGGTCTGCTTACTTTCCTTATTTCCAGTTTTATGGAACAGGGTATCTATAGGCATTATTGTTAGATCCTAAGATTTTGGTCATGATTGACATATCACTGCATTCCCAAACAGGCCACTGGCTGGTTGTTGGAATACGAAGGCGACTGGATCCAAGGCATCCGTCAAGGACATGGAATCAGAGAGTACGTCAATGGAGAGCAGTATGATGGAGACTTTGTGGCTGGTGCCAGGCATGGTCATGGACGCTACTCCTTCACCAATGGGGATGTGTATGCGGGAGAGTGGGTAGATGATAGGCGTACTGGGCATGGTACTTACCTCTACTCCAACGGAGACATCTTTGTGGGTGAGTATTTTCGCTGCATCCCTTACATCAGTAGAAAAATTTAGGCAGATATGGATTCCGATGTAATGGCAGTGTGTAGCCTACAGGGTGAAGGTGAATTACCCGACATTCTTTCTTGTTGCCAAATTCAGAATCCTGATAACCGGGACCTTTGTTTACAGGAAACTTTATTAAGGACAGGAAGGAAGGTCGTGGGACTCTGTTCATGATTGGGAAGCTAAGGAAATACATTGCGGAGTACGTCGGAAATGTGCCAAAGTGAGGTGCTAAACGTATTAGCATTGTTATCATGATGTGCCAAAGAGTTAGTGGCAAGGGCACCTTATTCTTAACACCTTCATTAGTTTCACTTAATGTGATGTCAGAAATAAATCATTTGTAAAAAGAATTGTAAGAACTGTGACAAGTTAATTGGTCTGACTGGAGTTCAATTCATCATCAGCACCACTTTGATCATGTTCATATTCAGGCTAACTGCTTTCTTGTGCTGTCCGGTTGAAGTCATGATTTATCCACAACGCAAACATAAGTTATTTAAGAAGCAGCCTTGCTTATTTGATCGAAGTCATATGACGAGGCTCGCCCTTCGGCATCTCCAAAGCATGAAGGGTTTCCTCCTGCCTGATGAAGCAAATGTCCCTCATCTTTTGTATGAATCAGGTGTGGAACGGTGTTGGAGATTGAAGACAGTGACTTGGAGCCCCTGAGAGGCCAGATGAGAGACCTCACCCTCACCTCAAAGTTAGATCTAGCATCTGCAGGTGAAGAGGAGTTTGCAGTCGCCTTCTTTCTGTGTTTGTTCATCACTCTACGTCAGTTGTTTTGAGGCCTCATACATTCCCTTTTTCTTAGTCCTCTCATAACTGAAATCAAGCAATGATAGGGAGAAAAATGCTACCTAATCTCTCTCTTATGTCCTGCGCTCTCATTAGGAACTACTTTTTTCTCCCTACTGAGTGATCAAGAGCTATTATTTGCAGGAATACATAACATGATGACGACCTGTCATTTAAATAAGAGGAACATGATGTCATAACATCTTCAGTTGCGTCTTGATGCATATTGCTGGTGCCTCTTCAGGGGTGAGGCGCGCTCTGATGCCGGACCTTGAGCTCCAACAGCCTAACAAGGTCCTGGGTGTAGAGGTGGTAGCTTTGAGGAAGCTGAGGACTGAGCTGGGTGGTGACATGAAACTGGTGAGGGAGCTATTCATTATTTAGTAGTGTCTGGAAGACTGCTTGAGAAACAGTGGCAGTGGCAGACATGAAATTTCATGAATCGTTACCTGTTGGCAGGCCCTTCTTACTGTACTGGAAAATAATGTCCAAACATTTTCTATGCCCGGATATTTTATTTACTTTATTTTTGGGTATTGACTGTCAGCCCAATCAGAAACTATTGCCCCTAGTTTAATAGGATGATCATACTTCTGCCTTCCTCTTCTTCCTCTTCTGTATTTCATTCAAAAGCTGTTGACATGTGCATCACAGGTTCATTTAAAAGCTGTTGACATGTGCATTACAGGTTCAAGTCCATTCAGGGACCCTTTCTGACAGAGAAATTGAGATGCTTCGACACTCATTCACACTCATGGCAGGTGAGGCCATTCATTCACAATCATGGCAGGTGAGGCCATTCATTCACACTCTTTTCGACTTAGAATGTGTCCAATGCAATATGTGGCGTCCCACGTTGCTAGTAGTACCCTAGAACTTCAACCCTAAAAACCCTGCTTCCTGCCCTACACACTGTTTCTCTCCAGCTGGGGATAAGTTGGATTGTGGGTTGCTTCCACATCAGCTGCGTGAGCTGGTAGTGATGGCAGGGCTGGATCCCGCTGCTCCCGCCACTAGGCAGCTTGTAGAGCTGCTATTGGAGCGGAGAGGGCCGTCAGAGCAGCACTACCGAATCAACTTTGACGATTTCATGAAGGTGACTGATTAGAGAGTCGTGATTCTTATGTTGTTTAAAGGTCGTGAGAAAATAGCTGTTGCAACAGCCAATATTAAGATAGAGCATAAGATGACATATTCTTTCTCATCACGACCCGCCATGATGCATCATGATATGATACTTCAATCCTCAGTATCAATGCCTGTTGACCCGACACCCTCCTGCTTAAGGTACTAACATGGAAGCCTCCTAGCACTTACTTGCTGTCATAGGATTCGACACTCAGACCAGCAGGGCCTGCTTCTCTTTCTGGTCTCATTCTATCTTATTATCTGCCTGTATTTACAGCTCAAACAACTTTGAAGGTCTCTGCTTGCTGTGATTGCACTTTGAACTAGGGTCATGTCATCAGGTTTTACCCTGCTGCAGAATAATATTACCTTCTGGGTTTCTGACCCTTATTGTATTGGATGCCGGGATGACTGCAGGTATTGATCTACTTCCAAGAGGAGAGCACTCAGGTGCATCCTGATATGATGGACAACAATACTATGCCAGTAGCCACAGAGGATGAGGGCTCCCTACCTCAAGATGAGGGTTTAGGTTATGGTGCTTCTGATGAGGCCTTGGAACCTCAAGATGAGGGTTTGGGTTATGGTGCTTCTGATGAGGCCTTGGAGCCTCGAGATGAGGGCTTGGGTTATGGTGCTTCTGATGAGGCCTTGGAGCCTCAAGCCACAGAACCTCAGCATCATCAACCAAATGATGAAGAACTAGTTGTTGATGTAGTTGATGGTCGTAGTCTGGCTGCTGATGAAGCATTCAATCCTAATGTCTCTGCAGCCAGCTATGATGAGCAAGAGCATACTGCAGCAGCCAATGGGAATGAGGCAGTACACAACGCACATATTGAGGTAGTACACAACGCACATAGTGTAGAGGATGAAGCAATGCATGAGCATGGTGGTAATGGTGGAGCAGTTGCAGCATTGGAGCATCCACATTTGTCGCACCAGGTGGCTGCTGGTGTCACATCCTCAAGTGATGACTATGTAGCAGGCGGCACAACACCGACAGCAACTGATCTGGGCTTAGACTCAGAGGTGGGTGTGCCAGCTGCTCCAGATGAAAGGCCGCTAGCCAGCGGAGATGTGCAACATGTCGTACCATTTGAGATCCATGTGCCAGATGAAGATGAGGGCCTGCCACCTAGTGGAGTTATGATTCCATGTGTACCGCTTGTAATAGATGCGCCGGCTGATGAGGATGTGCCGGCTGAGGCAGGGAGGACTGAGGAATGATTGACGAAGAGTGACAACATGAATCATGGACCGATGGTTGAGAGCTGTTTTCAACTATTTCAACATCGGGGCTAGTATTATTTCTAAATATTATGCTCCTTGATTAACAATGGATGTGTGTATTCTCTCAATCCATTTAACCTGGTTCTTAAGGTCAAATTGTTGTGTCCATTGTTTGCTGTCAGTACTCACTCTGAAAACTATACTCACATCTAGATACACAAAGATAAGGCCTTAGACATATCTGGATTACTACAGAGAGATGTCTAGAAATCTCATATAGATACATTCCTAGATGTCATAGATAAGGATTCAGATATTGGATAGATATTACATCTCTACTCTAGAAATATATAGATGAATATGTTTGAGTTACCTAGAAACATATCTATATCTATATGTACCCCTCTATCTAGACAATATTCCAGAGAACAATGTAAATAATCATCAAGATATATATCTCAACACATGCTCCGAGAATGATCTACAAATTATGTAGACCTCTATCTAGGACATTATCTAGAGTAGCCCATACATGATACATCAGATACACATCTCAAAACATTCATAGAGTATTATCTAGCCAAGCATCTAGAACACCTCTATATAGACTTTTCTGTGAGCAAATCTACACAAACATCTAGAACAACATGTTGAATCACATCTAGGGAAATGCCTTCTCATTGAATTTTTTACATCGTAGAAAAGACCTGGCTGGTCCGTAATCTCCATTTGTAATGGACGAAACACATTTTTTATTGTGAAACTCCACACCAACAGGTACTAAAATGTGTAGAATGCGTGCAGGCATGTTGATTAGCAGAAGAATACACGCGACAGATGTATTACCTCGATTTCAAAAGAATTTCCTGAACCAGACCCTACCTGCTCAGTACACCAGCTTGCAGGGAGACACCCGAACGGCCGATTGTTGTAGCTTATCGTGACAAAGAAATGGAAAATGCTGCGTTAGCGCGTAATATTCCTGCATTGGACACAACGCAAAAATGTGTGCGAGCCGCAATTCATGTTGAGGAACTCCACCAGCAGAATGCTAGGATTACCATATGTGGACGAATCACAAGCATGAGTTCAAGAATCTTACCAGCAATATGTCTAACGCTCCTAAACCATTGATACAATGAACGTCCTGATATTGCTATAAGATCTTCCACTTCAAAACCTTTGCTTGACCACCACTGCATATTCTCCCAACAGCCATATGTTTCTTGGATGAACAGCTTTGAAGCCAGAGAGATGATCGTGAGCTCCTAATGCACTCTAAGATTCATGTCTAAGAACTGCTTTACTCGCTTCTCACATTATTATGCCTTATCTTTAAGTACAAACAGGAGGCAAGTGCAGCATCCCTGAAATGCCATATTTACACAGTAGTAAATTATTATAGACAGGAAAACCTTCGAGCTTTCAAACACAATGAGATAATTGAAAGTGTGACTCCCTGAGCTAGAATGTAATGCAAGCATCATGAATGAAGCTCAATGCCACGGTCTAACACTGCGCTAGAACTAGTTCAAGAGGCATGCTGGGATTTGCCTGATCTAATTCCCACTCATGAGGCAAAAGTGGGATTTAGATCAGGCGACCGGATTCGCCTGTCAAGTTGCCCACAGTCGATGATCGATAGATCGACTGAAGCAGGAGACCCGATAATACCCGATACCCGAACTAAAGGAGGGTGAGTACTAAGTCTAAGTTAAAGGGCTAAGTTGAGATTAAGACTAAGAGCAGTATTACAGGCAAAGGTAAGTTGAAAAAGTAGCCCTGTGGTTTACTTTTATGACTATAGTTGCCTCGATTACAAAGGGAGCAATTTAAGAGCATGTAAGCCAAGTGATATGTGGTAAAAATGTACATAAGCAACAACAATATACAGAACATCATGTGAGGGAAAAAGTTAACAGTCATTTGTAGTACTGCTAGCAAATGTGAGCTCTGCTCTTGAGCTTCATGAGTTGAGCAAGCTGATAGCATTTGATGCAAGTCAGTAAAGCAAGGTGTGTGATATAAGCAACTTCGCAAATTCCTATTTCTTTGACTTCTTGCCAGCAACCACCCTAACCACCTTGGTCTGCGCCTTTGGCTTAGACAGAACAGCGTCAGCTTTCTTCGTTGCTTGTGGTTTTTTTGTTGAACCAGTTGGGGTAGCTTTCTTAGCGGGAGGTGTAGGCGCTGACTTCTTTACAACTGCTGGTGTAGCCTTCTTGGAACTGCTAGATATTTTGGCAGAGCTAGGAGCAGAGGTCGCAAGCTCCTCATGTGGAGGAGGGGCTGCTGGCGCAGGTGTGGCTTTCTTGGCAGGAGCTGCTGCCTTCTTTGCTGAAGCAGATCTCTTGGAAGGCAAGGGAGTAGGGGCAGTTGCTACTTTTATAGCTTTTGAAGTGGCTGGGGTTGCTTTCTTGGTCGCCAATGCTGGAGCAGAAGGGGTTTGCTTTGCTGGAGGGGCAGCTGGCTGTTCCTGCTTGGCTGCTGAGGATGATGATGTCTTCTTATTTGCAGGGGTAGCTGCCCCTTTCGTTACAACAGCAGGACTCTTGCTAGCAGGTGGAGCTGCTTTGGCTGACAACTTCTGTTTCATGTAATGAAGAAGGCATTCAGAAGTCTGAGTTAGAACGGGAGTTACAGAAACACCAACCTTCGCCGGTTTCATTATCGCTCCCTTCGTGACTTTGTCAGCCTCGACATGCTCTTCAATCGGGGCTTTCACAACTTTCGCTACCACTTTCTTCGACTTCTTAACTCCGCCCTTCACAGCACTTGCGACGTGAAGCTCTCTTTTGCTCAGTATCCGCGAGCTTCGTGGTTCCGGTTCAATGGAATGTGCTGCACGAGTTTGATTTGGTCAAAGTCAAGACTATGGGACTTGCAACATGTTACATGTTGCCCCAGAGAACAAAGCACTTTAATCATTTACCTAAATCTTCGAGAACGTAGTCTCCACCCTGATATGAGAACACACTCGGTCGCACAATGCGCCCTGAGCTCGACTTTTGGAGCTTAGCAGGCATTTTTGTAAGTGCAGTGTCTTCTGTGTTGCTTTTGTGTAAGGTAAGGTCATCAGTCAAGACGTACGTCGTCAAGTTTAGTGTGGACGTTGACCTCTCATACTCCTGTTTATTATGGAGGTAGTCCCTGGCTTCCATAAGATATGAAAAAATGCTGTAATATTTATAGTTTGATTGCTGTTTATTTAATTTTTAGCATAAACTGACATCAAATGACGAGGATGGATCTCGATTCACGATAGATTTAGGTGATCATCATTGCTGAGAATTTGAAACAACATGTGTTTTACAGGAGTTCATAAACTGTCTTCAGCTTTAAGATGAATCAAATAACGAGGATGAGGACTTGGTCCACAAGAGTCTCACAACTGGATTGAATGAACCTTCATCAAAACCTTACTAATTCTTGTAGTACCTGTGCATCTACACAGTGCATCCATGCCTTCTAAACCGTATTAAGAAATTATTGCTTTGTATGGAGTAAAGCAGGGAACTTAGAGCCACCAACAGGTCTCTCGTCTGTGTTCTGTAGAATAAGACACTATCAAAGTGCAACCCAGTATATATTTTCATGAAGCTGCAAAATCTGAGACAGCGCACTTATCACAACACATAATGATAAGCTGATGCTGCTGCTGCACCTTCCTTATTAGGGACGTAACTAAACACAGTCGACAGATATACCTCCGTATTTGTGCACATCAGTCCACATCAGTAATCCCTGTTGCGCTGTCTGCTCATGCCAATCTGATGAGGACCTAAATGGTAACCATACCCTCCCTGACTGCTGCCTGGGCCTGCCGCTCCGAACCTGCCAGCAGTCCGATCTCCCCCTGCATCTCCGTAGACTGATGGCTGCACTGCTCCACGCCCAGTGGTTCGGACGCTCCTTCCATAAGGGCCATACCCTGCTGCCTGTCCATAGCTCCCTCCCCCAATGCCTGAACTGAAGTCATCCATGTCCCCTCCCACATACTGCTGGTTCCTTCGTCCGGGAGGCAGAGGAGGCATGCCCGCTCCAGCTCCAGTGCCATAAACGCCGTACTGCGACTGCTGGGTAGATGGCCGCTGTTGGCCAGCACCCCCGCGTTGTACTGCTCCCAGGTCCCCCCAGGGGTCGCCACGACTAGGGGCACGGTTAGCCCCTGTTAGGCCGCTCCTACCCGTACTGCCACCCTGGTGATACAGCAGTGGCTGCTGCCCACCCCCAACATGCCTGCTGCTACTGCTGCTACTCGTGCCAGAACCTCCCACCCCTCCACCTAGCATGTAGGTGCCATCCATAGCTGCCATGTACGGCCCAGTTGCCCCATGAGGAGGGCTCAAGCTAGTCTTGAGTTTGCTGCCTCCAGGACCCCCCATGCTCTGGGATGTGTGCTGCCGGGAGGAGGCAGAGAAGCACTCTGGACTCTGCCCCTGCTGCTTATTGGGAGTAGGAGCACCCACAAAGGCGGCCATGGCAGTAGTGGCAGCAGGGGAGAGGGATGATACCAAATTGTTGCGGCCTACAGGGGTTCCCAATCTGCTGGAGGTGGCACTGGGGACCCGTTGTACTACCATACCTCCATACTCATCGGCAGACTCCATACCAGCATTACTCTGCCTACCAACAGCACCCAGTGTAGACCCTAATGCTCCTATGCCGCTCACTGATGCCGCCGATGCCGCTCCCGAGGAGACAGCGGCTTGAGCTGCCGCATGCATCTCCCCGATGTCCCGCCTGCCACTGCCCCTGAGGCTGACGCCTCCAGTTCCTGCTGCCAGCTTCTTCTTCTGCTGCCACCGTGCTTCGGCCTGCTGCTGCTGCAGGTATGCAGTGGCTGTTGTAGATGCTGTGCTCTCTGTGTCAGACTCATCTGAGTCCCGAAGGTTGACCTGCCGCTTAACATTGGCCCCTGCTGCTGCTGCTGCTGCTTCCTCATCCAGGCTCTTCATCTTCTGAGTGGACACTGCCTGAGCCATGGCAGCAAGACCTGTCCCCTGCTGACTGCTAGAGGAGGTGGAAGCTGGTGGAAGCTGAGCAGGTGGGGTAGATGGGGGGCGCTCTGTTGCTGGCTGTGGAGTAGTGGGTGTTGAAGGAGAGGGAGGTGTGGGAGGGATGGGATCTCCTGCAATGTCTCTCAAATATGGATGTTGTAGACACTGCATAGGACAGAAAGACACATGATTGGTTACATCATGAAGCCAGACATCCAATTGGTTACATCATGAAGCCAAACACACAATTGGCTACATCATGGAGCCAGATATCAATTCTGGACAGCGCTCAGATGTGAACATGGTTGACTGCACTATAGGATAAGAAACGATGCGAGCCTTCCTGCCGTTGTTGATGTATCTGTCCTGGGGTGTACTTCAGCTGCATGATCTGAGTTGCTTCTGTACTGAAATAATTGTGCATTGTCCTAATTTTTTCACACCTGTGAACAAGATGGCCTGTACTTGGCCTCTACTGATAGCAACCCTTTGATGAAGTCGACGGCCTGGGAGGGGAGCTTGCTGGCAAACTTGCGGTCCAGTGTCTCAGGCCGGGTCATGTCAGGAAACTTGAGACCAGCAAACCTGTTGTAACAGAGTAGAAAATGAGAGGCACAACAGCTTGGCATGAGAATATAGTGCTTTTACATGACTGTCCCAGATATGCTGTAGCTGCTAGCACTGTATATGAATATCCATCAAACCAGACATTTCTGCCATAATTTGTTGGCTCTTAAATAAGTCAGACAGGCAGCCTGCAAGCAAGATGTTTTCCATAATGTCGCATGCACTAGTAGTAGGGCTGCAGGATCTAGGGTTCTGAGATTAGGGTTTTTCATCCTAGGCTTTCACCAAACAGGGTTTCCTAGGGTTTTGTAAAATTCAGAGTGTTACTGACCACAACATTAAATTCCAAGTTGCTACTTCTTACAGACTCAATATGGCCTATTTCTGTTTGCTATCCAAGACCTGTAACACGTAATGACTGGCGCAGAGCTCTTGCAGAGAAGTAAGCCATATTGTGTACCATGTGCACTCCGCAATCTACCTGGGATTCCTCAGGAACATGGTGTGCTGCTCTAGAGTGAGCTGCCCAACTAGCCGTTGGATGATATAGAGCTGATCAATATCACTCTCTCCAGGGAACAAAGGCTGTCCATCCACCAACTCAGCCATAATGCACCTGCATATTACCACATCCATCAGTTCATGAAGATATTGTGATCATACTACCCAAGCAGCTGCCTAACTGTACAATAACCAGATCACATTGATCCAGTCATGACAGTAGCTGAATAGCTGAATACATGCACATGGAGGGCCCTGTACTAATGTTGGCAACGTTTGTAGTCAAAATACAGGATTTGAATGCATGTTAATAGAGGTCTGAATGATGAATTTTGATGACCAATTGCCAGTCATGGCAAACTATCAAAGTAGTCTGCATGGATGCTGCATGGCCTCTGGCTTACCCAATGGCCCACATGTCAACCTCCTTCCCATAATGCGTACTGCCTAGCAGTAGTTCAGGAGAGCGGTACCAGCGTGTGGACACATAGTCCGTAATGTCCACATCACGACTGTTGGGAAGCTGCCTTGCAAACCCAAAGTCACAGAGCTTTAGCTTCCCGACACATCCGGGAGCAGCTGCATGTGGACATGCCAAACAAACACATCAAGATGGTTCATGTAGGGCAAAACACATTAAACCATAACTAATGCTATGCTAGCAAGCATCAGATACGGACGTACATGAGGAGAAACAATGCATATGAACGACATACTAAATCTGCCATGGTAAAAAATGGTCAAATCAGCACAAGGAACGCGTTGATAGTAGCTGTGTAAAGAATGTAATTTTACTCACATGATAGGATCATAGGATCATAGGATAAGGGTGGCTCCGTTACCTGTGCTAATTAGTAGGTTCTCTGGCTTTATATCTCGATGGACAATGTTTTGTTGGTGGCACCATCCAACTGCCTTGACAAGCTGACAGATGTACTGACGCACCTATTGGGGGCGTCAGCAGACAGGTCAGTCTAGTAAGAGAACATTACAGTGATGACTAGAGGTACATAATGTCTCTACAGACGTCTCAAGTAAGAACCATAGAATGGAATGGAGAAGCATGTAGCATGTTACATGTCACATGTCACATGTAGAAAAATACAATTGAACAGTCAAGGAATGAAGGCAGAAGAAAAGAGGAGGTGAAGAAGTCGTAAGCAATTCACTCTTCTATGTCATTCAATTTCATCACACTAATATAATAGCTCCCCGTCAAGATACTCGTACTCTAGTTCTAGTTCTAGTTCTAGTTCTAAGTACAAGCCTCTACTAGTTTCTTACCATAACCTTCACAATGCTGATTCCTTACCTGCTCTAGATCAAGGCCTGCGGGCTGTTCCTCTAGCACTTCTAATAGGTTTCTCTCCACATATTCAAACACCAAATACTGCGAACATTCAAATTAATGATTGCTAGATAACATATTATATTACTCATTGTTTTCTTAATGCAAGAAGGCACATTTACATGTGAAGGAGTAGTGAAGCAGGAGAAGGCACGAATATCCCAGGGGCTACGCTCCTCACCAGTTTCTGCTTTCTTCTGAAGGCCTCCTTGAGGCTCACAATATTTTCCTGGCGTAGCGCTCGGAGCATCTTCACCTCTCTCAATGTGGTCTTACGAACGATCTCATCCTCTACAAATGCGGAGTATCAATCAATGGAGAGGCAATAAGCCTTACCCATTAGTTGTTTGTGAACTAAGCTGTCAGCCTTGCTATGATCAGGTAGTCAAAGAGGTTTTATCTGTGCTAACGTACCATCAGACTCCTTGAACTTCTTGACGGCAACCTGCATGAAAGCATAGAACTCTGAATTGAAGTTTTCTCGAGTGACATGGAGAGTGCACTCACAATTTCTCCCGTCTCCTTGTTCCGGCACTTGAGAACAACTCCGTATGCGCCTTCACCAACGATGCTGAGCACTTCGTACTTATTCATTTGTCGGGCCCACCTTAGGAATTACAAACTCTGTATCTGAGTCCACTGTGGCCTTCACACAAAATAAAAATAAATTCACTGAAATAGAAAACAGGAACACTGAAGCCTGCGCGTCCTGTCAAAAATAGTCGAAATTGCAGAAAACATTCATATTCTGAAGGAAATGATCGATGTCAAGCCTTTGTGCTTCGTCTACTATGGAATCTCGAAGTTGATTGAGAAAGCAATAAATGTACTGGGTGCTCCGAAGGCAACCTTTTTGGGCACTCAATCAGGACCTTGAAAGAATGACGTCGAGTTATTATAAGTAAATATCTTCAGGCAAAACTGCCCTCATCTCTGATCGATTGTCAATCCCTGCTGTTGAGATACATTGAATCTGCGCTTGCAACATGTCCTCTCTACTATATCTTATTCGCTGATCATACAATGATTTCATTTGGGATGGGCATGGGTTTCTTCTTCTGAGCACTGCCCAAGGACAGCCACGGTGAACAGGAAGCAGAAACTCCCCAGGGCTCAATATTTTCAGAAAAGCCTCTTTTAATCTTAAATCAAGTGTAGTGTCTCCAGAGTATACATCCCCAGCATATTCTGTTGCAGATCCTTCCACCTGGTCACATCTGTTTTTGTTTTTATTAGACAGTGCCATTATCCCTCTTTGAAGCAAGTCTGTTGTGGATGTGACCCTGGCTGCGTTTTGAAAATCTTTTGACAACAGCAATGCCCCGTCAGGTGCCACCACAATACATAAAGCATCATGCTTCCTGTTGTAAAGCCCCCCTTGTTTCACAGCTGTCAGGACACCTGCTGTGAGAGTAGTGTACGTTTTGACATTTGACACTACTTCTTCTTTCAGCATTGAAGCTTCAGGGCATCCAATGAGCTTCTTCAAGAATTGTTTAGACACCCCTGTGCAATCAGGGACCTCCAGCTGCCTCAAACATGGCAAGCCCCCCACACACCGCATGCTGACACGTCGTCCTGACTGAGCCTTATCATTTTTGTTGACTGCGGCAGGCCATCCCATAAGCAGTTTTTGAATACCCATGGTAGTGACTTCAGAGCAGCTTTGAATAGACAGGCACGTCAGCTTAGTGAGTGCTGACAGCTGCATTAGTGCTTTGTCATTAATGATGCTGTTGTTTAATTGCCCTCCGATTTGTCCCATGTCATGGTTGTCTTGATGACAGGGCAGCAAAAATCCAAGACTCAGCTTCTGGAGAGAATCCCCTAGGCCCTGTGCTAGAGCCCTCAGACCTGTTAAAGATGTAATGGAGAAACATTTGTCGCATTTACAACTTAGACTCACACTTCTTAGTATATTAGTAGTTTAAGAGAAATAAAAAGTCATTAATCATTTTTTTTAATTCAAGGAAGCCAGGCATTGATCAAGGTATTAAGAAACCACCAATCAACAAAGATGGTGGGCAGCATACTGACTTCAAGGAGACTGCCCTCACCACCTTTAAGATGGAGGGCAGCATACTGACTTCAAGGAGACTACCCTCCTCACCTTTAAGATGGAGGGCAGCATACTGACTTCAAGGAGACTACCCTCCTCACCTTTAAGATGGAGGGCAGCATACTGACTTCAAGGAGACTGCCCTCACCACCTTTAAGATGGAGGGCAGCATACTGACTTCAAGAAGACTACCCTCCTCACCTTTAAGTCCAAATGCGGTGTTGACCAGAGAAAGTGATCTCATATTCTTCATGCGTGCCCAACCCTGCTTGCTGCCGTCTGAATCATATGCCCCCTCCACCTCAAAGGGCGCTGACTGATGACCAGGACTACCACTGCTAGAGGGTTGTCCTTCCATGCCGGCATTGGGTATCGCCGCAGCTGAAGTGGGAACAATGCTGACTATTGCGCCTGTCAAATGATAGTTGCATGACAAGTCCAGTTCCTGAAGCGCTGTCAACTGCTTGAGGTGCTCTATGTCAACATCCCCAAGGTTGCAGCTGGACACGTCCAGAACCTTAGCAAAAAATGGTAGACATAGGAAATTCACACCTCATCATGAGAAATCTGTGCACTTGGGAGGTATGATGTAGGGACTCGACACTCTTTGTAATATACGAGAACACATATGACTCTAAACTCTAGTTGAAATTAGGGCTTGACCATGAGAAGATCAAGCTAGGAATTAGCCGCATAATGCTTATTCAAATTTCAAATGGAGAAGAAAGTGCTTGCTAGAGCTCATAAGCTTCACTGCTCAGCTCTACCCAGCAGGGCCCTCACCCTCAAATGGTTTAAGTCCCTGAGGATGAAAAAGAGGGCGGGAGCCATAGGGTTTACGGGCAAGGATGTGCATGTTCCTAGAGGGTATTCATTTAGCCTGAGGGTATTGAGGCTAGGGAACCTGTGGTGACTCCTTAGAAACAGCAAGTCCTTCAAAATAATGTCCTCTGAGACTGAGAAGCAGCATCTCAAGTCCAATACCTGTTGGTGTAACAAAAGGCATTGGTATGTTGTGATAACAAAATAATACATAAGTGTCTTGAACATCCTGCATAAAGAAGTCAGCTAGATTTCGAATTAGCACTGAAACTTAATATTGCAGGTTTAGGGTAATGGGTTTAGGTATTGCAGCTTTCACTCATTGGCCATCCTGTCCATTAATGGTCATCACTACAGGTTAACCACAGAACTCTGCATCATCTAGGTGACCTAGTAAGGTGCGTGGCATCACCTTTAGCTTTGGGAATAAGTGCACACTACCCCTTATCGGAGTGTCCACTGCCGTAACATGGCAGTCATCATCATCTGAAGTTCCAACATGAAGTTCTTCTTCTCCGATACAGTCATTGGGGTCAACATAATCCCAACCTGCTGCAGGATCGTACGTCAAGTATGTATTCTATTCTATTGTTCTAGCCTGGATAGCAGGATCGTACGTCAAGTATGTATTCTATTCTATTGTTCTAGCCTGGATAGCAGGATCGTACGTCAAGTTTGTATTCTATTCTATTGTTCTAGCCTGGATAGCAGGATCGTACGTCAAGTATGTATTCTATTCTATTGTTCTAGCCTGGATAGCAGGATCGTACGTCAAGTTTGTATTCTATTCTATTATTCTAGCCTGGATAGCAGGATCGTAGCAGGTAATGTTTGTATTGTATTCTATTATTCTAGCCTGGATAGCAGGATCGTAGCAGGTAATATTTGTATTGTATTGTATTCTATTATTCTAGCCTGGATAGCAGGATCGTAGCAGGTAATATTTGTATTGTATTGTATTCTATTATTCTAGCCTGGATAGCAGGATCGTAGCAGGTAATATTTGTATTGTATTGTATTCTATTATTCTAGCCTGGATAGCAGGATCGTAGCAGGTAATGTTTGTATTGTATTCTATTCTATTATTCTAGCCTGGATAGCAGGATCGTAGCAGGTAATGTTTGTATTGTATTCTATTGTTCTAGCCTGGATAGCAGGATCGTAGCAGGTAATGTTTGTATTCTATTCTATTGTTCTAGCCTGGATAGCAGGATCGTAGCAGGTAATGTTTGTATTCTATTCTATTGTTCTAGCCACCTGGATACATGTTACTACAGTCCTAAGTCTGCAAACTATTGCTCCTCAAGAGGCATGACCCTCCTGACTACCTTCATTACACTCTACTAGTCTGAGAACAATATTAGAAAACACCTTATCGACGTTTTTGCAGTTGTACCTGATATTGTACTGTCGTACATCTGGGAGCAGAGGTGGAGGCCACAAAAAGGAGATTGTGAGGTATCAACGTAGACGATTGTGGGGGCGCACATTGCCAATGCTCTGTGGAGGGCAGTAGGAGATGAGGCGCTCTTCACTGGAGACCAGCCTTCTCCGCTTGCATAGGGGCATGCCAGAGTACATGCCTTCAGGTGCAGTTCTGCCAAAGGACAGCTTCCTTCTACCTTCCACACCTCATTCACCAGGCAACCCTCCATGTAGAGCACCTACAAAGGGAAAGATGATTGAAATATAATGATTGAGACACTGCTAATAAGCTTAGCTTTGATACGGTTACTACGTGATGCAGTAACGTACTGATAGTACCTGCGGCTGTGTGATGCAATTTCATTATACAAGGTGGATCCTGTCATTAATAACAAGCACGTGCTGTCCGGTACCTGAAGGCATGGTAGCAGAGGCAGCAGGGTAACTGCTGTCTGTGAAACATTCAGGTATGTCACTCCCGTCAGGGCCTTTTGCATACACAGCAAGCCGCTTTCTGACACTGCTTTCCCAGCACCAGAGAAATCCAGGTGCTTCAAACTCAGCAGGCTGGACCAGGCAGCAAGGTCGCGGTCTGATAGAACCCCGAAACTTTCCCCTAGGTATGCCAGCTTTAGGGATGTGAGGTGGGTAAGGCGCGACACATCAACCAGGAGACTTGCATCGTCACCATTGTATAGTGCATTGCTTGGCTGTCCTGAATCTGTTGTAAAAATGTTAAACGCATGACAACAGAATCAAGAGGCGCCCTTGTGGCTAAATCATAATCTTGGATGTCAAAATGTACATCATCCCAATATGACACTTGGACACTAGTGTGCCGCAAGCGAGACTGAGGGTATGACAACATTCTCATGAGGAGACATTACGGGCAGTCTGGTGGACTCATGGAGCACATGAACAGCTTAGGGAAGATGTAGGATGATAGCAATATAAATCGTGATATAAGGAGAGCGTCGTAGCTGCTGCTGAGGACTGGATCAGGGTATTGCTCCCTAAGCCCTAGCAGAACTCAAAACCCTTACAGCTTAAGTCCAAGGATCTCAGGTCAGTGAAAGTGGAAGTGAGGTTTGAAATACAAGCTTCAGTGATGCCACGGCAAACACTCAAGTCTAAATGCATGAGCTGCTCAGGGTGCGGCAGTTGCTGCAGGATGGCAAGATGTGAGTCACGCAGCCTGGGGCTATGGCTTAGGTCCAGGTAGCGCAAATGCCTTAGGGCAGAAAATTAGGAATAATAGAAGATAAATGAAACATTTTTTTTGTTACAGACAAATATAGTTTAGTCTAGAGTTTAGTAAACATGAAGATTATAGTATGAATTTAGGCTGCATCATTCAAAAAATTTGCGTTTTCTTGATTTCTTAAACCCGGTCACAACTTCAGCTATTATGGATAAGTAATGAGACAACTACCGGATCAAGATAATGGCATATAATTTAATCGATCTCCTAAACTCTGTTCACAACTTGAGCTATGGACAACAAGTCACTCAAAACTTGTGTTAATAATATCAAGGCCACAACGCACTCACTTAAAACCTGAGATGTAAGCCAAGTGTTCTCCTGTTATCTGCATAGAGGGGAGGTCTGACAAGTGCAAACATGCTGCACTTTTCCAGAAGAGTTCAAGCTGGTGCGCACTGGTGAGTCCCTTGAATCTGACGATAAGAGAGAGCAGCGCGTCTGCAGCATGCTCTGGAAGCATCTGCAGCACATGAAGAGTACTGATAGAAGCTTGTCTGCATATTTGTGAGCGTTAAGCAGAAAATGATATGATAGGAGACACTACTGTGATGGTCGTCAAAACTGATGAAACGTAACTATCAGCTGAAGTGATTACATGCGCATTTCAGAACAAGCAGCTACATCGCACATTGCTTGCCTCAAGTGAACGCTTTTGCACTGTCCACAAGTTGCTTGAAGCAGCTTCTGCTAGGCATAACTCCTGCAATGTTGGTACTAGGATCTCATCATCACACATAATATATTAAAGGATCTCTGCTGTTTGCGATAATTATGTCAGAAAGAGAATTTGATGGGAAGTTGTTGTTGAACCCTCGATTCAAAACCAGGCATACAAACTACAGACTCTCACAGTGTTGTAAGTGAAGCAAGTATGAATTAGGATGCACATATTCAAATCCACCGTCATGAAACATTATTTCCAGGGTACGTCGGCAGCGAATGGCTCATCGCCTTCACTTGCCTTGACAAAGAGGCATCACAAAATACGAACTTGCTCGACTAACCAGGAATTGGTTGTGGGAATTGATTTGGGCACAACAAACTCAGCTGTTGCGCACATTGTGGATGGAAGGCCTAAATGCATACAAAATGGGCATGGGAGTAACTTGACGCCTTCAGTAGTCACATTTCTTGAAGATGGGGAGGTCATTGTTGGACGTCAAGCAAGGCGCATGGCTGTCTCCCATCCCTCTACCACTTACAGCTCCATCAAACGCATCATTGGAAGGAAGTATGAGGACCTCATTGTCCAAGAGGAAGCGTCAAGGCTACCTTTTAAAGTAGGCATTCAAAATATTTCTCACTGTATCACACACTCTCTAAAATGGCAGAATTCCTATTCCTTATTTGCCAAATCAGATTGTTTTTATAATCATCACTGTGTTGCTACAGCTAGGTCAGGATGATGAGGGTGCCGTTACAATCAAGTGCTCTGCAGTTGACCGTGGTTTCTTGTACCCAGAGGAGGTCTCTGCGCAGGTGGGAAGATAGACTGTACAAAGGGTATTACATATAACTCTTTCGTGATGACTAAATGTGATGTGGCATTGTGATTCTGTCCTATGAAATCTTATTTTCAAAAGAGCTACTTAACTTTCAATAATTAACTGAAGTGCCAAAATAAGGCTTCAGTTCAGAGACTTTAAAGGCTTCAGTTCAGAGACTTTAAAGGCTTCTGTCTCAAGCTCCTGCTCTTTGAAGGCTTCTGTCTCAAGCTCCTGCTCTCAATTCCAGGTCTTTGCTTGAACCTATCCATGCTACTTGAATGCATAAATCTTGCAATAGTTTTGAAAGGTTCTAATGCACTTACATTTATTCATCAAGCATTCATGAAAACTGTCTATTTAGGTCTTGTCGCAATTAATTGCCGATGCAGAGGAGAGGACTGGTCGGACAGTGAAAAAGGCTGTGATATCGGTGCCAGCCTATTTTGACACTAAGCAGAGGGAGGCAACAATGGACGCAGGTAGGGAGCTAGCTTGACGTCTTGGTTTCAGGGAATGTCGTAAATACTGTTGTTGTACTTGGTAGTAGAAGGAGATGCATTGCCTTGTGAAGGGCTCTGGTGCTCTCTGAGTGCTGTTGGACTGTGATCTTGGTTGTGTCATGAATCTTAGGCCATAATCTTGGTAGTGTTATGAATCTTAGGCCATGATCTTGGTAGTGTCATGAATCTTAGACCTTGATCTTGGTAGTGTCATGATGCTTAGACCATGATCTTGGTAGTGTCATGATGCTTAGACCATGATCTTGGTATTACCATGAATCTCAGGCCGTCTTGCTGGTTTGGAGACCATCCGCATCATCCGGGAGCCTGTTGCGGCGGCCTTGGCATATGGCCTTGACCTGAAACAAGACCGCACGGTAACTACAATCATTAAGGCTCGTATATCTATATCTAGGTCCTTTATGTTGACAATCTGCTGCCGCTCTCCAAGGCAGCAAGGTCACATACCATTATCATGTTGATGATGCAGCTAGAGGAAACAGCTGTAGTTTCTGCAAAACTCTACTATATCTCATTAGTACAGCTATTATTTGTGTCATTTGAATTTTTTGCTATCAAAAGCAATATAGTATGCCCAGTGCTGACTTATGCTTGGTGAATGACGTACATCAGGTCATTGTGCATGATATGTTTTAATGTATTTAATGTAATAGCGCCATGCATACCTGTCATACCTCCTTGCTTGCTTTCTTCTACTTGTCATCTTCAGGTGCTTGTCTTTGACCTTGGAGGAGGTACCTATGATGTGTCACTCCTGGAAGTGGGGAATGGAACCATCGAGGTTTTGTCAACAGGTATGGAAGTGGGGAATGGATCCATCGATGTATATGAGTCACTGCAGATGTACATGTAGTACATATAGTACGTGCAGGCTGCTGTGCGTAAATGTAAGATAATATTCATCACTCTTCACCAATCAGTCTGTCAGTCTGGATGATGTAAATGATGGAACCTATCCATGAGCGCAAGCAGGTTTTAGGGTTTAAGGACAGTCTGGATGACGTAGATGATGGAACTTTTCCATGAGCGCTAGCAGGGTTTAGGGTTTAGGGTCAGTCTGGATGATGTAGATGATGTAACGTTTCCACAAGTGCAAGCAGATGGCCCTTATGGATGCTTTGATCACGAGAAGTGTAGTGCTTAGTACATCTGAGCAGTCATTCATCTTTTAGAGATTCCATTATGGTGTATTCATACAGGGGGTGACCCACACTTGGGTGGAGACGATTGGGATGCGGCTATCGTGGATTGGATCAAAGCTCAACTGTCAGCTGAAGCAGCTGCTGCCTCCAATAAGAACTCCAATAGTAAGCGATCACCAGCTCCAACCTCTTCAAAAGGATTGGACTTCAAGGACCCAAAGATCCAAGCAAATCTGAGGAGCCTGGCAGAGCTGGCAAAGATCGAGCTCTCTGTGAATGAGGAAGTTACCCTCAAGTGAGTCAAGGAGTTAGGTGCCGTTTCTTTGAGCCCCAATGTAAAATATTAAAGACTTGATTTGTTGTTGATGTTGTTGGTGTTATTGTGTATTGCTGCACCAGCATACATAAGGCAGCCTGAGGCGCAGATTTCGGCTTCAGTACAAACTGGCTTCAGTGACAGTACATCGGCTTCAATTTTAAGGGCATTCTTATATTTTAATGGAGATATACTGCTTGATTGAAAATGGATGTGCTGCTCGATCGAAGATGTCCCTGTCTTAGTAATGATAAGCAATCTTTATCAAAAAAGGTTGATGAGGGACATTACCAGGACCCATATTTATGCAGGATTGTCATCTTGCACTTATATTTGCAGAATTCCAGGAGGTAAATCGGATGGGGGCTTGCTGCAGCTGGTTTTGACACAGCGGAAACTTGAGGAGCTGACAGAGGAGCTGTGGAGAAGGTGCCGGCTGCCTCTGGACCAAGCGTGTTGGAATGCAGGTGTGGACCTGGACAAAGCAGTTGGGCAGTTGGAGGTCAGGAAGAGGGAGCTCCGAGACCGTGGCGTTCCTGCTTGGAGGACCGAGACAGTAAGGAGTCTACTGTTCATAGCTCGCTTCCAGTGTACCTTTCTCTCATCTCGCCTGCATAACACATTTGTCACTCATTTGTGGTGAGAACGGTATGATATTCATCCTGATGTTTTTTGTATTCATGTGATGGGTAGGAGATAGCATGATCCATCTAGTTGTTGCCTTGATAATCATCCCAGACTGACCCGTGCTTACAACGCTTTGTGTCTGCTCATAATTGGAAATAACGCAGTCTCTTACTCATCCAAATATGGAGATCTGATTGTATGGAATAATAATGATATCTGAAGAAAGTTTCTTGCACATCCCGCTCTGGCTGGTCCCTTAACGTGCCCGTCACACATTGATCCTATTCAACATGTGTCTTTTCGTCTGCTGTCGCACCTTGTAGCTGCAACCTCAGATACGCCCTAAGAAAAGAGGGCAGCTAAGCACCGTACTCCTTGTGGGTGGTGCTACACGCATGCCCTCCGTCCATCACTTTATCAAGAACATGACCGGCCTTGATCCTCTAGCACCTACTTCTAGCTCTGCTACTGCCTCTGGATCATCATCTAGCAATGTCGGCAGAGGCTCCAGAGGAGGGGCAGATACTGCGTCTGTAGACCCAGACGAGGCTGTGGCGTTAGGTGCTGCGGTGCAAGCTGGTGTACTGCAAGGGGAGGTGACCGGTCTCATGGTGATGGATCAATGGCAGGTAGGAGACTATTGTTACAATAAGGTCGTGTTGTTGTTGACTGTCCAGTCCATACCCATATACTCTTAATACAAGGTTATTGTTTGATGTCCAGTCCGCCATATCAATGTATATTTACAAGGGCACTGTTGATAATATTGTCATCTGGTAAAAACGAGGTTATAGTTTTTGCCTCATTGTCAACAGTCTCAAAGCTCCTACATAATTTGTGTTGAGGCCTTTCCACTACAGGTGCTTGAGATCTTATTCATTGGAATTTCTTCTGCAGGCATCACTTATGAGGGCTCTGGCAGAAATGAAACTCAGGAATGATCCTTCCGTGAAACAAGCTGTGCAGCAAAAGTATGACCTAGAGCAGAATGATAGCGCCGGCAGTAATTATAACACACCGTCATCAGCACCACAAGAGCGGCAACAACCAATGGTGACGGCTAGCAGCAGTGACAGGTTCGTTGCTGGTAGTGACTATAGTGACAACGGGGATGGCGGCGTAATAGATTATGATGGCGTTGGGGCGTTTAAAGTGCAAGCTGCTGTTGAGGACCAGAAAGTGGCAACAGTCAGCAGCAATGATGACCAGGGGGGAAGCGATTATGATCTGGACCCTGAGGCCACTGCAGCAGGTGATAATGATGATGATGGTGAAAGATGATGATCATCTGGACCCTGAGGATGCTGCAGCAGGTGATAATGATGATGATGATGATGATGATGATGATGATGATGATGATGATGATGATGATGATGATGATGATGATGATGATAGATGATGATGATGATGATGATGATGATGATGATGATGATGATGATGATGATGATGATGATGATGATGATGATGATGATGATGATGATGATGATGATGATGATAGATGATGATGATGATGATGATGATGATGATGATGATGATGATGATGATGATGATGATCTGGACCATCAGGACGCTGCAGGAGGTGATGATGATAATGATCGTGATGAACTGTCTCGTCTGTTAATGATCCACTACTAGTTCTGATGCGGCTATCAGTTTTAAGTGACCCCAGTACATAAAGGAGCATGTTACTAATAAAGAGTACATTGTTGTGAATGAAGTATCAGCTTCATCATTAACGTAATTATCTGCCTCTGTCTTATTATACATGCCACCAGGTGACATTGAAGGCTTTACTGGTCATGATGTTAGACATGAAGACTCAGTCAACACAATAAGCAGCGAGAATAGGAAAGGAAGGTATCGCTAGAGGAGGTGGAAACAATGAAGTGGCAGCGAATGATGAAAGCTTGCCAAGTCATCTTGTATATACTTTAGATCATCTTGCTCTAGTTTAATGCTTCGACCACGCGCTCGTGACATGGCTGCAGACATTCATCTATTAGTACTGGATCCTTGACTTCAAGTTGCTAGCACTCAACAGGGGAATAGACTATTAGCAGTAACTAGGACATTATATAATTTACAACAAACTCAGGAGACCATGTAAAGGCGGACAGAAGATCTTATTGTACAAAGTCTTAAAGACATCTACATAATCATCCTGCAGGTCAAACTATTTAACAAACATAAGAAACTCATGAACTTATTAATGCCAAAGGCTCATCGGCAAAGTCTGTCCTCCAATAAATTACACTTAATTATCGTTTGAAACTCCAGACAGCTCACTGCTGTCTAGCAGGCCTCATCTTCAGAGTCTAAGAGACTCAATACAACACAAGAACATATGCAATTTGGTCACATGACTGTTTCCCGTGAAAAAAGAAGTGTCCAGAGCACGACATTACTCTACTGTGCATCATGGAGGTACAGTAGTTAGAAGTAGGGCATTAAAGAAAAGGAAACTCTGCCCTGAAATCAGTCTTCAGCGATGCATGCAGTGTGTACAGCTTACACTAGGACAATATCAGCTCCAATAAAGAATTCAACAATGATGTGAAGCAATAATCTATGCAGGAGGAATCCAACATGTGAATATTATTTCAAAATCAATTACAATATGATTTACATTAACATGACCAAAATCAAACAAAGCACTGAATCCTGCATCAATGATATAACCTCCACTAGCCTTCACCTCACTTAATATGATATCCGCAAGCCACTCGTACACTTCTCCATCGAAATAAATGTATAGTTGGGAGGTTGACCTCCACATCAAATCAGGCTTGAAACTATTGACACTGTTAAGACCAGCTGTGCCTGCATGTTCAGCATTTGTTGAGTTACTCTTATTACACACCACCTTTTCATCCCCTTGAGCAATAATACAATTGCTCATATGCGACAGGTCATCGCATACACTAGTACTGCCAGGGCAAGTCATCATATGCGACAGGTCATAGCATACACTAGTACTGCCAGGGCAAGTCATATGCTTCTTAGCAGGCACGACAGCTGCCAGTAGAAATGCTATTTCACACTGCTTGCCAACCTCCTCCCAAGAAAGATACACACGCTAACCTCCTCCCAAGAAAGATACACACGCCAACCTCCTCCCAAGAAAGATACACACGCTAACCTCCTCCCAAGAAAGATACACACGCCAACCTCCTCCCAAGAAAGATATACACACGCCACCACTCTAGCTACTCTAGCTGTAAGTCAACACAAGTAGATGCACGCATTGAGTTTAGCGAACATCAAACAAAGCAAGAGCTGCTACGACTTGTCGTTGTGACGACAATCATGAAGGAGAGATTAAATTGAATTAAAGTCAAAGCAAAATCCAGCTCCTTGCATAATAAGTGTAATAAGTGTACACAGAGACCCAGCTCCTTGCATAATAAGTGTACACAGAGACCCAGCATATTGTTCACTACAGTCCTCAGATATGTGAACAGGAGGACTGACCTACTTATTGCTGGGCAACAGGCAGCAAATCAACAGATTTCCTCTACTGCTCTACCAGTCAGGCGGTTGACTGCAAGAGGCTTGCACATTAGCAGGCAACGTGGTTGAGCGATGATGCCGATGATGCTGATAAGTCATCATCGTGCCATCACCCTCATGGATCTGCTGCTTCTCAGAGAATAAGACAAGTGTCTCAGATTTTGCGAGAGCTTCCATGCAGCTGCTACTGCGACGGATTTTCTGCTCCGAAGTTGTTTGACATGGCGAGGTGTAGTAGTGTATCATGTCTGCAGTATCAACAGCCTGCAGTATCAACATCACTCTAGGTGATGAGCAGCCCAACGGCACCGCTGATTTTGATCTTGAGCATCAGGGTGCTGGTTTTGAAAGTTCTTCTTATTCTTGCGCTCACTGGCACTGTTGTCACTGCCAGCTGGAGGAGGGTTGGGGAAAAGGGTTGTAAGAGCCGTGCAGCTTATGGATGTGGATGGTAGCTGTCCAGTGGAATGTGCCAAACGCCTGCAGCAGTGAGTAGAAGCAAGCATGATAAGATGAGGAGAGATAGAGAGATATATGATGAGAACAAATCCTGGTGGCGGATATGTGCGACTAATACGTGAAGCCGATACACACAGGGGTGGACAAAAGAAAAGTCATAATTTTAGAGGTATCCTGTAATGACTCGTAATTTTCAACCTTTCCACACTTTGTTGTACCAACTGCCACTTGTAATCATTTGCTAGGATCAAGATCATACGCTCCAGAAGTTTGCAAGCGTTCATATGACCTCTAGTGCCGTCTATAACAACTTTACGAAGCTGTGTTTATGCATGATTTGAATGAGAATTTCAAAAGTGTAACTGATTCAGCCCATAAGTGTATGACACGAGGGTCTGATTGGCCTGAAAAGTGGCCCAAAAAAGGGTTAAGGGCGGGCCTATTGCAATTATATGAATTCAAGTTTTTAACTTCCTTTTTTTGTATCTCCACCGCTGGCCATCTGTGACCAGTACCAGTAAGTAGAAACAGGAGGAAGGGACTCAATTACTACCATGAGCAATGCCAATCATTGCTCATCATCGTTTACATCTGGTGGGACAATATTAAGGTATCTTTCAGTCCTTTGTCTGCACTACTGGAGTTGATAGTTGAATCACCATGTTAGAGAAGCAGACAATCATGGGCATTGTTTTGGGGCATGCCGGATGTCTAATAATATAGAGGAAACTAGAATCAGTTCAGCTGTATCGTCCCAATCTAAAGACGCGCCAAGAGAAGCTGAAAAACGTTTTGTAAAAACTGGCCGGATTATGGGCAGCTTCAAAAGGAGATATTTTTTTGGAATAGAAAATAAGGTCATGGAGGTGGTGTAGCTCTGCTGTTACCAGTATTTGGAAGATTTAGGCTAGTACTAGGAGCACTACTACCCAGCTGCTGCTGCCACAGAAGAGGGTTCTGCATGCTATTAGGCATCAGCTGCTGAGGGCCAGGAAGTGCTACCACTGCTGCTGCCGCACCGACCCCACCTGCGGCCCCAACCTGCTGCTGCTGCTGCATCTGTTGAAGCTGCTGCGCCATGTTCAATGCTGACATGGCAGCTGCGCCCGCAGCTCCTGCTGCACCCACACTACCTTGCCTCTGTTGAGCCTGAAGCTTGGCTTGCAGGGCTTGCAAGGCTGCTGGGTTGTTAACGGCAGCAGCAACAGCCAGCTTCTGCTGCTGCAGTTGCTGGGCAGTGGGCTGATTCAATGATAGAGATCCTGGCTGCAAGTTGCCAGGAAACCTACCGCCAGCTGCTGCAGCTGCCAGGGCTTGCTGCTGGTTTGCTCCGGTGAGCTGTCTGGACAATGCAGCAGCAGCAGCCTGTTGCTGTAATCCTCCTGCTGCTGGACCTGGCAGCATCGTACCTGCAGTAGCAGCAGAAGCCACACCTCCAGTGCCAGGCATGGCCGGACCAGGGCCCTGCATCATGATACCAGGCTGCTGTTGTACAGCACCAGGCCCGGCAGCTTTTAGAGCTTGCTGCTGCTTCGCAAGCTGCTGCTGCAGCTGCAAGTTGTTTGATGCGGCAGCAACTGCAGCAGCCTGCTTCTGGTTTTGTTGCTGCTGCAGCAGGGCGTTCTGAGCAGCAGCAGCTGCTGCCACATTGCCTGCTGCTGCAGACCCAGTCCTCATAGCAGCGACCATGGCTTGAGCTGTTTGAACCTGCTGCATGGTCATCCCTGTTACACCAGGAAGTGTCCCAGCTGCCCCTGCATTGGCGCCGCCTGCCTGCTGAGTGAATGCATTGATGGCAGCAAGTGCTGCCTGCTGCTGCTGGCTCTGCTGCAGCATGTTGGCCAGCTGCTGCTGCTGCTGACCTGTCATTCCTGCTGCAGTAGAAGAGGTGCCTGATGGTGGACCTGCCTGACCCGTCTTCCCCATAGCGGCATTAGCCACAGCAGCAGCAGCAGCCATGGCAGCAAAAGCAGCATGGTTCATGTTTGTTGTGCCAGATGGCTGCTGCTGCTGCTGCTGCTGTTGGGAAGGCCCAGGCACAGCAGATGTCTGGTTTTGTTCATGACCCATCCCTTGGCCCTGAGCAGCCGGGGCAGCAGTAGGTGGACCTATGGCAGCAGCAGGTCCAGCTCCTAGTCCCTGCCTTGGTGCATTGCCTGAAACAGTGGCATTTGCATTAGAAATAGGTCCCTGCTGCTGCTGCTGCTGCTGCAGTGTCTGCTGGGGAATACTCACAGGGGGGTCGGGATTTATTTCAAGGGGAATCAGCACACGGCTTTTAGTCTCCTGGAGCACAGCACCTCGTACCTACAAGGTACAGCATAGGACTGTGAGAAGCTGGAAAAATGAAGTAACAGGACAGTTGATTCTCATCCTGTCAAGAAGACAATTGATTCTCATCCTGTCAAGAAGACAGTTGATTCACATCCTGTCAAGAGGACAGTTGATTCTAAACCCATGAATGTGGCTTTTGATTCCACCTAACCGTACGTTCACAGTACAGATTGAGCCTCTAGTACACCTCTTCCAAATCCTACAACATCCAAGCACTACATCCAGCTACATGTAGTTGCTGTCCCTACAACATCCAAGCACTACATCCAGCTACATGTAGTTGCTGTCCCTACAACATCCAAGCACTACATCCAGCTACATGTAGTTGCTGTCCCTACAACATCCAAGCACTACCTCCAGCTACATGTAGTTGCTGTCCCTACAACATCCAAGCACTACATCCAGCTACATGTAGTTGCTGTCCCTACAACATCCAAGCACTACATCCAGCTACATGTAGTTGCTGTCCCTACAACATCCAAGCACTACATCCAGCTACATGTAGTTGCTGTCCCTACAACATCCAAGCACTACATCCAGCTACATGTAGTTGCTGTCCCATACTCTTGCCCACCTGTTCATGACTTGGGTGCTGATCCATCCGGTACCTATTGGTGTCCCTGATGCGTGTGCGCTCTGCCAGCTTCTTCTGTCGGCTTCGGAGCACTAGAGCTGCCACTGCATCTTGATGGACTCTCTGAACATCCTCATGCACTGGCAGCGATGATGCGATGACCTCTTTGGCCTAAAAGGGGACAAAATATGGGTATGGGTGAGTGCACGAGGTAGGTAGTAGGCATGAGGTTACCAGAGCAATACTCTGTAGAGTGATCAAAACGTCAAAACGCATGAGCATTATTAAACAGCATTAAGACAGGTTCTTCTGCCCATTCATCAGGGCCTGTGTTTCAAGTACCAGATGTCATCATACTGGAGCCCTCTTCATCCCGGCATGTGAGCATTATCATACCTGCTGTTGGGGAAGCACGTTCCTGTGCTACTCACCTGTTGTTTGGTCAGTATATCTTGCATCATCCCTTGAGGGATCTCAGCAGGCACCTCCTGCTGCATATCAGCTGGCTGTTGTTCAGCAAAGATTGCTCTCTGGAACGCCCCGTACCTACAATACATGCAGTACATCATGACGCCCCGTACCTACAATACAATACATGCAGTACATCATGACGCCCCGTACCTACAATACAATACATGCAGTACATCATGACGCCCCGTACGACCTACAATACATCAGAATATCATGACGAGTTGATGAGGAAGTCCCTGGCTTTCAAGTACTTAGGAAGCGGTACAAATGAGGCCTCAAACATGCAAGGTATGAGAGTACAGATTCTTTTTAATCATCAGCCTGTCTGAATTGGCCTAACAATTCATGTCAAGGCCACATCTCAAGCTGACAGGAAAGCGTACTCACCTGACTTCATGCACACATCAGAATATCATCATCTGACACACTTCATGTTTCCTCATGTCAGGACACCTGAGTCGTAAATACATGACTGTACACACAACGTCAGGACTGCAATAACTGACATACCTGATTTTGCACATGCCAGGACTGCAATAACTGATATACCTGATTTTGCACATGCCAGGACTGCAATAACTGACATACCTGATTTTGCACATGCCAGGACTGCAATAACTGATATACCTGATTTTGCACATGCCAGGACTGCAATAACTGACATACCTGATTTTGCACATGTCCGGACTGCAATAACTGAAATACCTGATTTTGCACATGCCAGGACTGCAATAACTGAAATACCTGATTTTGCACATGCCAGGACTGCAATAACTGAAATACCTGATTTTGCACATGTCAGGACTGCAATAACTGAAATACCTGATTTTGCACATGTCAGGACTGCAATAA